>JAADXF010000446.1:0-18628 GCA_023337575.1 Pythium chondricola | reverse complement strand
GGACTGTCGGCGTCGAGGGAGGAAGAAACGTGGGGTGGGGAGTCGAGACGCGGGAGGGTTGTAGCGTCGAGGCGTGCACGAAGCTGTTGTGTGCGGTTGGAGGCACGTTGAGTTGTGATTGAAGGGAGCAGTTGGCAAGCAGATCTCGGTCGAAGTGCACTCGTTGTTCGTGGGACAAACGACCGGTTGACAACTTAGAGACTTGCTGCTGTAGGGTAGGTACCGGGTACAAACACTAGGGTACTGAATGTACTGTACTGGGGCCCCAAGGCCCTGTCCTTGGCGAGGGCGCGGATTCACCGTGTCGCTGGTGAAGATCAGTTGCACCATCTGGTTGCTGGACCGATGGCTTCGCTTTAATCGAAGTTGTGTCATTGTAAAGCTGCGACAAGATCGCAGTTTCGCGCCACCCAAGAACATGTACTGTATGCACCCTTGAATCGCAGCCCACTGCTCGCAAGAGACCGTGTAAGTACAGGACATTATGCAGTAGATTTATGTGGAAGTACATGCTGTAGTCCATTGTGTGAAGATCCGAATACTCAACTGTACTATGCTGCATACTGTCGAGGTGTTGTGGCTCCACACAACCTCAGAAGGCTGTGCGTCCGAGGATGTTCCAGCTGCGGTCGCCATTCGCCTTCAGTGTAAAACCTACTTTGAAGTACATGCAAGATTAGGAAAAAATGTCAAGTATGGAGCTGAATCTATTTGTTCCCAATAAGCTACACTTTTGTCAGTCCTATACACTCTGCAGTACAGCTACGGATACAGTGTAATATTACCATGAGTCATGGTCCATGCCTCATGGAAGACGGTTGTGTTCGATGATTCCAGGTGTAGTCAATGTGCGTGTGCATCTCAGTCCGACTCGGACCCAGTGGATACACACGGTACTGCTCTAAGCAGTACCGTGTGTAGCCACTGACAGGCATCTGTCAACTCGAGCAATCTCCCACCATTCATTCGTCAACGTTAGACCAATTCCGTTTGGTTCTGGGTACTGTATGTAATAGTATCAATGGATCTGGGGATTTCGAAGCACGCCTCCACGGTGGAGGCTCCACCTGATTCTCGATGTGCAGTTGCCACTTGTGGGTCGATTCCATTAAGCCCATTTCCCTCCCTCCCGTTCTTGTTCCTCAGGTTTTTAAACCTCTTAAAAGTTCAACCATCTAGCAGTTGCACTGCGTCATCCATCGATGGCTGGATGGCTGGATGCATGGTTTCCACGACCAACCAAGTTGGTTGAACCAGCCACGTGGGTACGCGGCGTCTATGTACAGTGCAGATCCGACACGACATGTCGGACTGGGGAGCTTCGCTTGTGTTCATGAACCCATCGGATCTGACTCACGTTCAAGATGGAAAGCTCACAATGTGAGCGTGAGTCACATCATGTGAGCCTTCCATCTTGAACGTGAGTCAGATCCGATGTGGGTCACATGTCGCTGCAGACTCTGTGCGTGGCGTGCTGACAGCAGTGCAGTGGCCCGTATGCCATTACCCACGTGTGCTCTCTCCCCTGCTCCAAGATACTTGGACAACTTATAGCAGAGATCGCGTTGCTCGCTTGAAGCCTATATTGAACACGTGGGAAGCACGAGATCATTAGAGTCTGATCATCAGGTACTGTGCGCCGTTTCCTTGACCGGATTCGAGTGTGTGGATAATGCAGTTCATGCTGTACTAGTCTTAGACCAGTGGTCTAGGGGGGAAGGATCACGTCGTTGTCGCCACTTCAGATCGTCCGTACTGGGCCGTGCGTGTGTGGGGGTACACGGCACACACTGTGTGTTGATGCGCGAGAGAAGCCGCGTCATGTTTTGTAGCCACGTGCAGGTCATCGTACAGTATCGTGCTACCGGTACTCACAGTTGCCTTATCGAAAGATGGATGGTCTGGTGACCAGGCGCGTTGACCTGCAAGTTCAACGCGTCGGGAACCGCATCTGACCGTGAAAGGCGATGGCCACGCCTCTTCATCTCGTGCTTGAGCCTATCGTTCTCCTGTGTGCTGAAAAGCGTGGTTTCGATACACTCGCTCCGTCAGCGCATACGTTATCGCATCGTTCCGTTTGCTGCGCATAGCCCCAACTGCTTACCACTGCCCCTGCTGTTCGTGCTGTGCTGGATTCTGTCGTGGACCTCAGTCACACAGATATTCGAGCGCGTATAAGCCCTCACGAATCTTCATGGAGGATACCATAGCACGACGTATGAGCGTTGGTAAACTGCACAGACCACAACGTTGGATGTGAACTATCTATTGTTTACGCCGTCTTGGTAGCCTTGATGACGCCGACCTGGGCAGGGCGCAGGCAGCGCGAGTTAATCAGGTAGCCCGTCTTCATGATCTGGCCGACTGTGCCTGGCTCCTTGGATGGGTCCTCGTACTCAAAGAGCGCGTCGTGGATGTTTGGGTCGAAGTTGTCACCGACCTCACCGACTGGGAAGATCTTGAACTCGCCGAAGACCTTGAGCAATTGGGCGTCGGTCATCACGACACCCTCGTGGAGCGTCTTGATCGCTGCCAGCGTGTGCTCTGGGTGGAGCTCCTCAATCGAGATGCTCGTGTGGGCACGCTTGAGGTTGTCCGACACATCCAACAAGCTCTTGGCAAACTTGGTGATCGCAAACTCACGCGCGTTCTGCTCGTCACGGCGCGAAATACGACGCACATTCTCCGCGTCCGCGAGCGCGCGCAGGAGGCGGTCGTTCAGCTCGTGGGTCTTGGCCTTGAGCTCCTCCACTTCCTTCTTCAACACCTCGACATCCGCCTCGGCGGCTGGCGCGGCCTCAGTCGCCGCGGCGGCTTCACCTTCAGCCGCAGGCTTCTCCTCGTTGAAGCGCATGCCAGTCTGGCACACGCCACGCGCTTGCTGTGGAGCCACGCGGCCCAAGTTCACCGAGCGCGAGAGCAAGACACGGCGCAACATTCTCGTCAATGTGTTCCTTCGCGAAGCTTCCGATACCACACTAGTTGTGTGGCCACAGTGACTCCTGCTTGCTCAATTATGATTGGTAGAAAATTGTGTCCGTGGTCAAAAATGTAATTTGGTATAGTAGAGTATACCCTCAACTATACATCAGTATACAGGATCGAGTGGTGACATCTCAAGTTTGACAACCAAGATGGCGAGGCAGCGTCAATCTGGCGCCCCAAGTGGAGGAGCGGGCGCGAATGGCGGCGCGCTCTCGACGGAGGAGCAACTGCAGCAGCAAGTGCTGCGCCACTATGCAAAGACGGTGTATTTCAACGATATGTGGAAGTCCTTTCTGGGCAACATGTCGGGTCTTGTGCTGCTCATGTCTGTCATCTCGGTGCAAAGGATGTATCACAGCAAGAACGGGATCGGATTCATCGCGCTCTTCGAGGTGCTGTCGGTGCTCATCACGGTCGCGACGCTACTGTTTACACGCCGCTGGTGGAAGCCGCTCTTGGCGTTCAAGGTCGCGTTCGCGTTCACGCTGCTGCAGTTGCTCTGGTTCGGCCACTCGTACTACAAGCGCAAGACCGGGCAAGACTACGAGATCGGCGACCTCCAGGCCGATCAACTTGCCTTTGGATCCATGTACTTTGTCTTCTGCTGGATCTCGGACCGCTTCATGATGCGCTCGCAAGACCAGGCGAGGAAGAACGCCGAAGACGTCCAGGAAGTCGTCACCAAGACCAAGTAGTTGATCAATCGATGCCGCACGCACTCTGAAGGAGAGCATATCAACCGCTCCCAACCATTAGACACAGGCTATGCATCGATCGATCTGTATGTGCCCCAGTCGCGGAGTACTGTACTGTAGATTGAAATGAGCTGCTTCCTATTCATCTTATGTTGCTCGTATGTTGCACGCAGCCACATCCAAAACTTTTCGCCCTACGACAACGCGAAGATGGCGATGCCCACCACCTACCGCAGCGATCCTGCGTGGGCCGACGTGCCCAAGATCCCACAAGACGACGGCCCGCATCCCGTCGCGCGCATCCTCTACTCGGAAAAGTGTGCGTTGCGCGCTCTGTGTGCCTTGAATGCCCCTGGACAGGCCATTAACTTTCTCGCTGTATCAGTCACGGATGTAATGGACTGCTTCCGCGGCGTGCTGCGGCTCAACGAAAAGAGCGAGCGCACGTTGCGACTGACAAAGGACGTGATCGACGCCAACCCGGCTAACTACACGGCCTGGCATTTCCGCCGCAAGGTGCTGGAGGCACTGACCGCGGATCTGTACCAAGAGCTACGCTACGTCGAGGCCATGGCGCTGGAGAACCCGAAAAACTACCAGATCTGGCACCACCGCCGCGAGATCTGCATGATGCTGCGCGACGGCAGCCAGGAGAAGGCGTTCTTGGCACGCGCGATCGAAGGCGACGCGAAAAACTACCACGCGTGGGCCCACCGCCAGTGGGCGATCCGCACGTTCCAGTTGTGGGACGGCGAGCTCGCGTACATTGACGCGCTGCTGGTTCAGGACATTCGCAACAACTCGGCGTGGAACGAACGGTTCTTCGTGGTCAAGCATACGACGCCCATGGGCCGCGAGGACCGCCAGCGCGAGATCGACTACGCGTTCGCCAAGATCACGATCGCGCCGCACAATGAGAGTCCGTGGAACTATGTGCGTGGCATGCTCCAGGACCACGAGGCCCACTTGAGCGAGTCGCTCACGACCAGAGCGCACGAGGTGCTGGCGCAGAACCCAGACTGCGTCTTCGCCGCTGCACTGCTCGTTGATCTGTACGCTACTAAAGGCACTGAGGCGGCCGTGGCGAGAGCACGCGAGGTCAGGCCTAGGTTCCTTTTGGGTGTGTGGTGGTTGTATGTGGACTGACAGCAAGTGTGTTTGTGTGTAGTTGCTGGACAAGCTGGAGAAGGACATCGACCTCCCGCGTGCTGCGTACTGGCAGTTCCGACGATCGACGCTCAAGGTGACCAAGTAGATGGTGGAGCGAGGAAGAAGAGGAAAGAAGAACCAGAAAACACGAAACAAAACGCACTCACGCAGCTCGCATTCGTTCTGTCTCGCCTCTCTTGAACCGCGTTCTCTCTCTCTCTCTCTGTCCTTCCTGGATGGACCTGGCCGCTCTACGGTTGTCGGTCGGTGGGTCGATCGAGCGAACGGACCTAGTAGTTGGGCGGGAACGAGTTGACGGCGACCATGTCCTCCACCTTGTTGCCATTGACGAAAAACTCGAGGCGTACTCGCATGAGCACGGGTTTCTAACTCGTACAAATAAACAGAGTGAGTGTTTCCACCGAGACGAAGAACGAGGCATGCACAACGTACCTCGCCGTGCATCGAGTTTTGGATCTTGACCATCTGCGTGATGGCGCCACCGCCCGTGGCGAGGCTGTCGCCCGTGGGCGGCTCCATCTTGAGCTTGATGTACTTGGGGAACGCGGCCAAGAACACAAAGTTGGTCAGTGGCACGGGGCTGTGGTTGCGCACGGTGGCCAGGATGTACGTGACCGACGGGTCGTCCTTGTTGGGCTTGGACAGCTCCAGGTCGATGGTGAGGCCGTTCTTCTCGTACGCGCGCACCTGCGGGTTCTGGGACACCACCGGTGCGGCAGGCGTGCTACCAAAGTCCAGCAATCCAAGCAGGTCTGCCCCGGCAGCTGGAGCTGGCGTCGGCGCAGCAGCACCCACAGGAGCAGGCGACGGACCCGTCGAGAAGAGATCAGCGAGCAGATCCACGCCAGCGGATGGCGCCGCACTGACTGGCGCGGCAGCCACGGGAGCCGCGGACGCACTGGTGGAGGAGCTCACGCCATCACCACCAAAGATATCATCCAAGTCGAGCAGGTTCTGCGCTGGTGCCTCGGCGGCTGGCACGGGCTTTGGTGCTTCCACCGACACCGACTCGGCGGCATCGCCGAGCAGGTCGCCACTGAACGCGCCAATGTCGCCGCCGTCGGTCGACTGCCGCGAGCGCACCTTGGCCGGATCGATGGTCGGCATGGTCGCGAGGATGCCCGGACGCAGCGAGTGCCACGTCGGTTCGCTGAGCGTCGTGTACTCGCATGCGCGCTGCTGGAGCTCGACGATCATCGAGTTGTTGAACGACGCGATGAGCTGGCGCAGTTTCTGGAGCTCGACCGTGCCGCTGAAGCGCGTGGTGAGCTTGAGCACGGCGTTGAGCGCGTACGCCTTGGTGGTGTCGGTCGCGGCGTGGTACCGGAGGATCTTCTTGAAGAGCTCCACGACCGTGGCTTCCGTCACTTTGGTCTTGTCACTCAGCGCGCTGTCCTCGGACACTGGCGGGTCCACGCGGAGCAGGCTGCCGTACTCCCCGACACACCAAATGCCCACGTGCACGAGCGCGAGCTGCGTGATGTCGTCCTGGAGTGCCCAATAGAGCTTGTGCACGACGTACGCGTGCTCCTGCGGCGTGCGCTGGATGAGCGCGATGAGCGAGTTGCTTATTCTCTCGTCGGGCAGCGTCGCGCCGGCGATCGAGAGCATCGTGATCAGCGTGTCCATGTGCCAGCGGTCCGACCGCGCGTAGCGCGCCGCCACATCTAATACCAGCACCACCCAACCACAAAGGTAAACATCAGTTAAAAGACAGCGGCAACGAACTCAATACACCCATGGAGCACGCACCGGCGATCTTGGCGCAGAGCGTGGGTTTTTGGTCGTTGGGCGCAATGACGAGGTAGTTGAGCATCTCGCGCGCGAGCGTCTGGATGTTGGTCGAGGTGGCGAGCGCGTGGACGAGCTCAAACGCGCGCTGGCGGATGGACGTGTCCGGGTCTTTGAGGCAGTCGACGATCGTGTTGGTGTGGCGCTGCACGGCCGCGGCGTCGCTGTGGATGACCTTGGAGAGCGTGTTGAGCGCGACGTAGCGGATGTTGTTGTCGCGGTTGAGCAAGAAGCGGCCAAGGATGTTGATCGCGAGCACTTTGAGCCCGTTGTCGCTCTCGATCGCCATGATCGTGAGCACGCACTCGTACAGGATCGCGTTGCCGGCGTTCTTGGCCGTCTCGGTGTTGGTCGCGACCTGCGCGAGCACGTCGTTCATCGCCTCGCTCGCCTCCGCGTTGCCTTTGCCCAGCAACCGCAGCAGCTTGAGGATGCCCACCTGGAGGAACGGGTCCACGATGCCGCTCACGTCGTACTCGGACGAGTAGCCCATGGAGAGCAGGTTGCGCAGGTCGCGCACGAGCGTGGGCACGAGGTCGTCAAAGAGCCGCACGTTGGTCTCGTCCAGCGTGATCACCTCGCGCATCAAGTGGATGCCGGCGAGCAGCACACCGTGGTTCTTGGTGCGCAGCAGGCCGTGGATCGACTCGGCAAAGTCCTCGACCAGTTCAGGCACTTGCTGGAACACGCGCACGGCCGCGAGCGCCGCCTTCTTGCGCAAATTGTCGTTGTCGCCGCGGAGGTGCTTGTCAATGTCCATCACGAGGTCGCGCGCCATGTCCGCCTGGCAGCCCGATACGGTAGCGACACGTCCGTAAATACATACATACATACATACGGAGGAGAGGCGGCGTTCACGTACATTGGCGACGTTGCCCACCGCAGTGAGCGCGAGGCCGGCGATGAAATGGTTCGGGTTGTTGAGATCACTGCATCCACCACCCATACACACACACACACACAGTAGGAAAGGCAACCCGTTGGTGAGTTGGTGGGTCCGACGACGCCAGATTCACACCACCGCTTTTCGAACAACCTACTTTTTGACTGAGTTGGTGACGAGCGTGAGCACGTCTTCTTGCTCTGTCAGCAGCAGGATCAAGCCCTGGCGCATCGCATCATGTCAGTTCGCTGCCTGTATCGACGGATCATGATCACCACAACGACGCACCAAGTAGCCCATGCGCTTCTCTGCAAAGTACGGGCTCGCGATGAGCTTGACGCACTCCATCTGGCCAAAATGCGCTGGGTACCCGAGCATGTGGATGAAGAGCATCTTGGCGACGTTGCGGCTGCGGTGCTGCTTGTCCTGGTCCTTGAACGCCGTGCGGATCAGCGCGCTCTCCTTGGCGATCACGGCACGCTCCTCGGCCGCCGTCTTGCACTGGCGCACGCTCTTGATGAGATCCGTGAGCTTCTGGGTCATTGTTGGGGTGAAGTTCGTTTGCACAACGATATCTCGCAAAGTACTAGAGATCTGGCGCTGGAAAATGCGACAATACTAGCCCCGACACGTCTACAATCGGTGGTAAGCTAGGCAGCAGTCAAGTAAGTAGAGCTTCTCCACGGCGCAGGCACGGCTTTCGTCAGGCTGCTGATCCCCTCGCGCGACGTGTTCGATTCGCCGCAGCTTGGACTTTCGCAACAGTGTCAGGGGGCTGCACGCTGATTGGTCCGAATTTTGTCCAATCGGATCGTGCCATATGGAAATGGACAAAATCCAATAAAAACAGATATTTACAGATAATCTGTGACGTGTGTCCAACAGTCACCTTTTAAGATGGATTTATGGGGCCATGCGTGGCACGAACGCTGGGATGTCCGTGATGGCGCGACCAAGGATTAGCGCGTGGACATCGTGGGTGCCTTCGTACGTGTTGACAGCCTCCAAGTTGACAGAGTGGCGGATGATGTGGTACTCATCCGAGAGACCGTTGCCGCCGAGCATGTCACGAGCGTTGCGGGCGATCTCGAGGGCCTTGCCACACGAGTTGCGCTTGACCATCGATATGAGCTCGACAGGCGCCTTGCCCTCGTCAAGCAGACGGCCGACCTGCAGACAGCCCTGGAGACCGATGGCGATCTCGGTCGACATGTCCGCGAGCTTCTTCTGGATGAGCTGGTTGCTGTGGGGATAGGAGAGGATACGATGAGAATAGACATCATTATGGAGAACAAGGAATGTGGCCACGTACGCAGCGAGAGGGGCGCCGAACTGGTTGCGGTCAAGCGTGTACTGACGAGCTACGCTCATGCACGAGTCTGCAACGAATAAGCACTATCAGTCTACGACAACGGAGCAACGAGACGACCACGTTGCAACTCACAGGCGGCGCCGAGAGCACCCCACGAGATACCGAAGCGGGCGCTGTTGAGGCACGTGAATGGGCCCTTGAGGCCCTTGACCTTTGGCAGCATATTCTCCTTGGGCACCTCTACATCCTCCATGAAGATCTGCAGACACACAGACACATGCAGTGAGCACGAGCCTGAGGGTCAACCTTCATCACTGTTGGCAGTGATGAATACATACCATGCCGGTGGCCGAGGCCATGAGAGTGGCCTTGCCGTGGATGTACTGGGTCGTGAGACCAGGGAAGTCCTACGCACAAGACACTGTCAGCGGATCCACTAGTACAGATACAACAATACCAGGACACACCTTCTCCAGGATGAAGCCGCGGATGTCACCCTCGTCGTCCTTGGCCCAGATGAGGAACACGTCGGCGATCGGCGCGTTCGTGATCCAATTCTTGGAGCCGTTGAGGATGTACTTGCCGCCCTGGAGCTTGGCACGGGTCTCCATCGACGACGGGTCCGAGCCGTGGTTGGGTTCCGTCAAACCGAAGCAGCCAATGAGCTCACCGGTGGCGAGGCGCGGCAGGTACTTGTCCTTCTGCTCCTCCGAGCCGAATGTGTTGATCGGGTGCATCACGAGCGACGACTGCACGCTCATGGCCGAGCGGTAGGCGCTGTCCACCTGCTCCACGGCGTTGGCGATGAGGCCGTAGGACACGTAGCCGACGCCGGCGCAGCCGTAGCCCTGGATGGTCGGGCCGAGGAAGCCCATTTCACCCATCTCCTTCATGATGGCCTTGTCAAAGGTCTCATTGCGGTTCGCCTCGACGATGCGCGGCAGCAGCTTGCCCTTGCAGTAGTCGTTGGCGGATTTCTATCACATTCACGCATTTTGGGTCGTGTCCACATATCTTTACGGATAGATGTAGGGTAGGTACTGTCTACCTGTATCATGAGCTCTTCGTCCGTGAGCTGGTCTGCGAGCTGGAGCGGGTCCTTCCAGTTGAAAGTGGCGCGGCCGCCGGCGGCCATGGAGCGCGACTGCTGCTGCGTGGCGCGCAGCGCGTGGCGAGGGAGGTTGCGCGCAACAAACATGCTGATCGTGCTACGGATGTGATTCAGTCACGAGAGGACGAGGGGGATTCGATTCACAGTCAATCTGGGAATGACGGAGGCGGATGCAGTGGCGGCAGCAAGCCGTCGACACGTCTACGCACTTTGGGGTCAGTCGGAGGAGCTACCTGCAAGCTTCCCTGCAGACGAATGCCAGTGGCGAATGAACGTCGGGCTGGGCCAAACAGGGTTGACTTGGTTGAAGTATGTCGGAGAGACACGTACCGTACACGACAGAATGAAAAGAAGCCGAACCTCAAGTTGAAAGTGGGCCAGCCGCGTGTGACGGGCCTCGTCTTCGCGCACACCGTGATCCTACCACTGTGTAAATAATCATGCCTCACGCGTAAATACGGCAT
Organism: Pythium chondricola; assembly: GCA_023337575.1. Taxonomy (NCBI): domain Eukaryota; phylum Oomycota; class Peronosporomycetes; order Pythiales; family Pythiaceae; genus Pythium; species Pythium chondricola. The sequence continues at coordinate 8,217 of JAADXF010000446.1, read as the reverse complement.
GCGTCAATTCGTGGCACTGTACTACAGTACTGTAGTCTTCGGGACATTGGAGTCCCGTGTTGGGACAGGTGCAACGAGGGACGCGTGGTGGCGCCAACAAGTCGGCACCCCCGCGCACGGAACATGACGAGCGTCCACGACACCGCCGCAGTGCCGCCAGCGCCGGCCACGGAGACCACCACCACCACCACCACGCAAGAAGAACCACCGCTTAATGAAGAGAATCGTGGGATCAACACGAACGCCTCGGAATCGCACGAATCCAATGGAGAAACCGCGCCAAACGCCGACGAATCGGCGGTGGGCGACGACGACCACTACCACGACAACAATGGCCACGACGCGCACGACGCGCACGACGACGACGAGTACGACCCCGCGCATCCGTCGCACGAGGACGATGAGTACGACCCTGCGCATCCGGACGCTGGCCACACGCACGCGGCATACGACCCCGCGCCGCCACGTGCCCGCATGGAGGTGGACGCCGCCGCCTCAGCCCAGGACGCCACGACCGCGTCCGTCACCGACGTACCGCCCACGAGTCCGTGTATCAAGCGCGAACCACGCAGCGAGTCGACCACCACACCACCCGCGCCAGCGGGCCGTAGCCCCAAGCGCCAGCGTCGCGACGAGCAGCGTGGATTACGCGACGCGGCGTGGGACCAACTGATGGATCTCGAGTCGCAGGGCGCGTTCCGCGTCGCGCAGGTGAGTCGCGCGGCACTGGCGTCCGTGGCGGCGCTGCCCGAGTTCGCGCAGTGCACAATCATCGCGCGGTTCATGCGGACGCCCATGCAAGACGTCAAGGACAAGAACGCCGTGGTGCGGCGACTCTACGACGAGTACGTCGGAGAGAACCCACACGTGCGTTCGCTGCAGCCCGTGGCGTCGTTCGGACTGGACGCTGTCGCGGACGTCGGCTTGTTTGAGTTTGGGTACGCGCCACCGATGCCCGCGAGTGGCATGGCGACCGTGGCGATCCCGTACCGCCAGGATAAGCCAGGGACCATCACCACGCCCGGCGGCGCTGTCCCGACACAAGACGGTGCCACGGTCTCCGCGGTGGCGAGGGGTCGCGGGGGTAGTAATAGTACCAGGACGACCGGTAGGAATCGCAGCACGACAACCACGTCGCCGGCCGTGGACGAGTTTGGCCGCGTGCTTGGCAACCGACCGCCGAGCGAGGCACCCTCACCTGGACCTGGACCAGTACCAGTACCAGTACCAGTACCTGGACCAGTACCTGGACCATCACCAGTACCTGCATCCACGCCAACACGCCCGAGCGACCCTCGACGAACAGCCACGACACCAGCCACAGGCAGCGCCTCGCCAACCGCTGCACCTGGGATGGCCGCGTCCACCCCAGCAGTCGCAGTAGTCGCCGCAGCCGCACTTTCTCCGAGTGTTTCATCCACCGCCAAGCTGTCGGATCCTCGCCGGCGTGGACCTGGACCGACCGCAACCGAGGCGACGATGCAGCACCCGCTTCAACAGTCGGACGTGTACACGCGACTCCCGGCCAGCGTGCGCGGACGGCTGGACGCGATGGTGCGTGCCGGTCGCCTCCCCCAGTCAATCAACGACAACGTGCTCTCCCGCCTGAACCACTTGCCCGAGGCCGCGGCGCTGAGCGCGATCACCAAGTTTGGCGAGGCCGACCTTCGCCACGTGGGCAACGTAAATGGCTTTCTCGTAGGTATCATCAACCGCGTGCAGGCCCCAGGCGCCACGGCCAACCACCACCCGTCGCCGCCAGCCATCCACCAGCCGCCGCCGCATTCTGCCGCACACCTTCCACCTCCATACAGTGGCGCGCCTGGCCACATTGCGTCTGCTCCCCCCTCTCTGATGCACGACACGACAGGTAACAGCTTCCGCGACCCACGCGTGGCACCGTCAGGTTTTGACAGCAGACCACCAGTACCACAGACGATGCTGAGCCATGGTGCGCCACTGCCGCAAACAGCGTGGGCCGTGGGTTTTGCGGGGCAGCAGGTAGCTCGCCATGGCCGCTTCTCCAGCAGTCCCACAATCGACCAGGCGATCACGGGGCTGCCCGTGTCGGTGCAGAACCACTTGGTGAGTCTCGTCAACACGGGCCTGCTGCCGTCCGTGGACGAGCTGAGCGAGAAATGCTACGAGGTGCTCGCACAGCAGTCCGAGGCGCTGGCCAACGAGGTGCTGAAACGCTTTGGCACGGCCAACCTCCCGTCGGTCCGCAACCGCAGCGGGTTCCTCATCGGCGTCGTCAAGAAGTGCCGCCAGGAGTACGGCTTTGACTAAGAGTAGACAGTGAGTGGCACGACACGACACTTCTGGCCAGCAGGGCTCGTGCCATTCGTTCGTTATGGGTTCGTTCGTACACAGAGCACTCACACACACAGAGCACGTGGTTTTATCGCTGCGAAGCGTCCTCAAAGTCGGGTACCCTGGCGAGCGCCTTCTCCGTCTCCTCGTCCTCGTCCGCTTCCTCCGAGCTGGTACCCTGGCTGTGGGCTCTATGCACGCCATTGGGTTTCGTTCTGGCCATGCGTGGCGGCGGCGGCTGGTGCTTGCGTTCGTAGAAGAGCATGTACGCGCAGCTGCCGAGCACCTCGCCCGCACTGGCCTCGCGCACGCTCTCGTCCGAGAGGAAGAACCACTGGTTCGTGGACCGCACGCGGCGGTAGGCCGTGAAATGGCCGTACCGGTCCGTGCCGTGGTGGAGGATCACCGCCATGAGCTCGTACACGAGGAACGCGCGTGCTGGCTGGGTACTAGTACTCGGCGTCGTCGTATGTGGCGTACTAGTACTACGACCGGTATGCTGTGGATGCTGTGGATGCCGTCCGCTGTTCGCGGCTCGCTCGTACTGGCAGAACGGCGCCATGTCCATCTCCAGGGGGAACACGACGTGGGTATCGAGCTTGCGCGTGCTGCCGCTGGACGCGTGGAAGACCTTGCGGGTAAAGTGGAAGCAAAACACCGTGGGGCACCGTGAAAACTGGAGCTGCTTGCGGCACGGGCGCAGCGCACGGCACCGCACGTCCGAGAGGTCGTGGTCGGCGGCCAGCTTGTCCACGTTGGTCTGGAGCAAAACGTCGAGCGTGTGGATGTCGTCTTTGAGCTGGAGCAGCGCCAGCTCGGTCTCCATGTCCAGCGGCTGGCGCTGGAGCTGTCGCGCCAGCGCATCGCGCTCCTGTTTCTTGAGTGCGAGCTCGGCACTTGCCGTGCAGTAGACACATTCGACGTCCGCGACGGTCTCCGGGGCCGTGTACATGCGTAGGCAGTCCCAGAGCGTCACCTGCTTGTTTGGAGGGGTGATGGCGGTGGCGGTGGCCTGGTCGTCGCCAAAGGAGAGCGAGACGTCGAGGAAGCGACGGTTCTTCATTGGCCGGTAGCGACTGCAGCCAGCGCACTGCAAGAGGTCCACCTGGAGACCGTACAGCGGGTTCCACCGCCGCTCCTCCATGGCTTCTTCAAAGCAACTGTCGCTGATGGACGACAGCAGCATGGGACTACCATTGGCATCAGTACGACTACTGGTACTACTACTACTGCCACCGCCGTTGCTGAGCTTGGTGGGCCCCGCGAGCGTGGGCAGCAGGTCGCTGAGTCCGCGGTCTCGCAGTACCGACCGCTTCTGCTCGTCGTTGATGAGGTTGATGAGAAACTGGAGGAGCTCCTGGGCGTCCTAGGATAGGGTGGTAGGTGGAACAATTATAATTGACGGTGAGTCGACGTGAATATGATGCGGATCCATGCGAGACGCACCTGCTGCTTGTTGCCGCGGAAGCGCGAGAGCTTGGAGACGAGCTCCTGGTTGAGGTCGCGCGGCATGACCGTCGCGCTCGTGGCGGTGGCGCTGACCGGTGCGAGGTCTGGATTCAATTATATCTAGTGAATTATAATTGCTTCACACACACAGACACATGTACACAGGTAAATGGACCTACCGCTGATGCACTGCGCGAGGGCACGCGTGAAGGGCTCGCTCTGGCCGCGCAGCGCCGACTGCGCGATCACCTGCTCCAGGTACTCGCGGAAACTATCGACCGCCGCGAGCGCCTGCAGGATCGCATTGAAGAAGCAGGTGTTGCCCAGATTCTGGATGCCTGGCACCTTGACATGCACGGGTTCCATGTCGCTGTCGTGCTGCATGGGGAGAACGGCAGGAGGCGAGACAGGTAAGAGGAGCTCTTCAACTCGCGACGATGCTGCTTGTTGTTGGGATGGGAGGTGGGCGCTTCCATCGTGCGTGGCGTGGACCACATAAAGTATTTTGCAGCCAATCCCATAGATTGATGTTGATAATTTCTACCAATAGAAACGCAGCATAGGTTACGCCTTCGTGACCCCGAGAGCAGCCTCGAGCGTCTTCAGTTGGTCTCGAAGCTGTGGGGCGAGGCAATCGACGAGCTCCTGGCAGCTACAGAAAGCGAGGTGGTGAGTTGATCAATTGAATCTATAGAGGAGAGGGGATCGTACTCCTTGGCGATGTCTACAGTGGCCTGAACCTGGCGGTGGTCTTGGCGATGATCGGCGAAGGACTGTGGCCATTCAACGCAGTCAGTTCGAACCCGAGGAGGTCAGTGGTATGGCTATACTTGGCACCATACCTGTGTGTTTTCGAGAAAGGCAAGGACGCTGTCGAGGCTCTCATAGGCTCCCGTGGCAGCCTGGCCGACCCCGATCAGCTGAGGCTTTGGCAGGTTCATCCATGGAGAGAGATCGTCTCGTAGCATCACAGTCACTCTGTACAATACAGAAGTAAACGCCCAGTCAGATCCTTTATCATCTGGAGAATGACCTTGGAATGCACGCACCGATGGATGAGCTCGACCACCTGAACAAGATACTGACCAAGTTCCTGGCTGAGCACCTGCAAGCAGCAAGAAATGTTGTGAGTGCGTTGCCCACAGTGAGTCACAGAGCAAGCGTCGTGCCTTCGAGTCCTTGTCAGTGTTGGGGCAGGTAAGCGTGTCAAGTCTGCTCTTGGCTGACACTATGCGTTGGTCCAGAGCTTCCCGTTGCTTGTATACACAGTACACAGCACGTTTGCAACCACGTCGTCCTCATTGATCGAAACAAAGACCCCACATACCAGCCGTAGAGAAGCGATGTCGTCATCTAGCCGCTTGGTAATGGCCGACGCGTTCAATCCGTGCCGTAATTCGTTGGTCATCAGCTGAATGCTCGTCGGAAAGAGCTCGCAACGCGTGTCAAACACCGACTCCTGTCCAAGTACAGTGTGTTTGTTGGATGTGATGGTCTAGTATCCTTCACTTGCACGCACCTGATTCGCTGCAATGTCCGATAGGAAATCGCTCGCATCTTGGAGAATGGTATGCTTTCCTTGCTCCTATCATTTGTGATGGAGTCGGAGGGCTGCCACGTCTAGCACGTTTCTGTTGGTGCTCCGCACCTCAAGAGCGACACGACCTTGCACTGTCTCCACAAGCAGGAGGAGCTGCCGCAATATCTGCTCGGATGCCTCTGCCTCATGCAACAGCGTCCTCAACGTGTGTGCGTCACCAGGGACGCTGAGCACGAGGCAGAGCCAATGGATGAGCTGCTCGTCGGTCGGTTCCTCGCGAACCCATTGGTCATTTTCTCTGGCGGACGGCCGCCTGTAGATCGCGAACAGCCACAGAAGAAGCGTACGGCGATACGATGACGCAGCAACGCGTTCCGCGGTCGGTTCCAAGTACGCAGGGCACCGCAGCGTGCGCAAGCTTGCACCGAGCCGCTGCTCAAGCGCAGCCATTTCACTCACCTGTTCGATGTGGACGAGTGCCCACACTTCAGTACATATACCGGTATATTACCGTATATCTACCGGTTATGTAGCCATTCCGGACGATCCAAGATCGTTGATCCTCGAGCTCCTCGGTCGTGGCGGTGATTGCGGCGCTTTTGCTCAAGTTGGGTGCTGCATGTGGAGAAGATCGTTAGCTAACACTAGGACAAGAAGCACTTGCGGGAGCTTTTGTACGCACGCTGTGGAGTTGGCCTTGCAGCCCTTACTTGATGTGCTCTTGGTGTAGTTGCAGCGCTTGGAGACGGAGTGCGATGCTCTTCTCTTCATCTCGCATTTCATTGACTAGCCTCTGGGCTTCCATCTCGCGTTCTTGCTCTTGTTGCAGACGGTGATAATGCTGGCGCTCGAGCTCGTCGAGTCGTTGGTGCTAAGAAACAAATGAGCGTGGTGTGAATGGATGCTTAGCGCAGCTGCCTTTGTCTGTACACTGTACCTGGCGCGCGGCCCGTTGGTCAATCGCACGTTGCCGTTCCATTCGGATCCTTTCCTTCAACGCAGCACGTCGATTATGCTCAGCCTCGTCCTTCTGCCGCAGTGTTTCTAGAGCCATCTACATCAAAACTCTTGTGTCAGTCAAGCGTGCGCCACGCTGGTAATGTACTTGTTCCAACATACCAGGCGCTTCTCCTTTTGCTCCCGCGCCGACTCGACCTTCCGGTTCTGGATCACTCGTCGTTGTTTCTGTGATTCACAAGCGCTGCTAAGTGATGAAAGCAGTCACATTAGGCCTTCGGAAACGATGCACATTCAGAAACTGGAGCTGCTCTCGACTGCGTGGCGTCTTGAGCTCATGTCGCTGTGCCATTCGAGACGCGGCCATCGCACTCATGGGTCTCGTGCTAGTAAGAGCCGCCTTCTTCTCGCCAAACTCTGCATCGTCTTTTTGGTCCACGTGCTGCTCCGTGTCGTCGTGCGAGCAGATCAGGGTCTCCAGTCGCTGCTTCATCTGCTGTACCTCACGAAGAACCTTCTCCTCTTGCGCTCGAAAATGCGCGATCCGGCGGGCGAGTTGCTTTGCCCTTTCCTCGGTGGTCTTCCTTGCCGTCATCGCATGGTAGACGCTCGCTGTCGCTACTGATCGACTCGAGCTGGAGCCCTGGTTGGAAGCATCAGTCTGGTCGGATGTAATGCCGTGATATGGAGCTGACGGCGGTTCGGGTAGCCGAGCGCGTGGTGAGTCAGCGACGAAGGGCGGTTGCTTGAGAGACGCTCGCTGGACTTGGACGACGTGGTCAAAGCCAGTGGCCACGGGTTGCACGGAGCGAAAGACTCCAGTCCGTCGCGGTGCCGATGGAACACGAGGTGAGAATCCGACATACCCAGCTGTGCGTGGCGAGAAAGCCTTGATCGATGGCACGGGAACTGACGAGTTCATTGTGGGTACAGTGATTGACGGCGCAGCGGACTTGGGCCGACCAGTCGTGACCGTGCGCGAGCCATGGCTCGGTGGCCTGGCCGTCGTCGGTGGAGTCAGAGTCGCCGCCCCAGGTGGTGGCACGTGGAGGTAGAACATGCTATCGGAGCGATTGCTTGTGTGTCTTGAAGCTGGGGTCGACTTGTTGCCTATTTTTGAAAACCTCCGAGTCGATGGGGGGATTTGGGACACGAACACGAGTCAACTGTCGCTCCAGCCGATGATTGATTGTATATCAGAGCATGCATCCACACAGCACGACGAGTGTGCACCACCAAGCGAGCCACTTGCCCCGCCAGCCTCAGTCAGTCCATCACTCCCCAATGTTCCCGTGGTCGCGGTTCTTTGTGCGGGTCGGGTTCCACCTCGTTGATCGCCTGGAGGTGGCGTGCTTGCTGTGTGGCGCGCGTATCATCGCCAGCTCCGGCTTGGCGGGCGACCTCGAGGTCATCGCAGCGCAGCGGGTTCTTATGGGCATGCTGGGGCATCTCAAAGACACTTGCCAGGGCTGCTCGAGTCGAATCCGACAGGAGATGCGGACATGGCCACCGCTCCCAGCGGAGTTCATGCAGCACCTTCCTGCAGCTGTGTGGCTGCCTCGGCTCGAAGTCACCGACCTCACTGTGCCACGAATCACCGTCGGGACTCCGCCACTGGTTATCGACCTCACGCTGGTGCACCCCGTGATCGACCTCACCACCAAAGACGTCAAGCGCAAAGAAGATTCCAGTACCGGTCCTCGTGATGAAGCCGACCACGACCCACCCCATGGAACCCCCTGAGCCGCCGCATTCTCTTTTGTTCTTGTACCCCACATCTTGAAGACGTCTGAGTATAGTAGCACAGTGAGCATTTATAATGACCAGTCGCGGCGTTTCACCTTCACCAAGAGAGAGGGCACGGTTGCACGTGCCATGGGCTCGAAGCGACCAGCGGCTGGACGCATCATCACGCGAACCCCGCAGCCGCCACCTTCCCTGAACACGTCGACGACTCG
>JAADXF010000445.1:0-18661 GCA_023337575.1 Pythium chondricola | reverse complement strand
GTGGTGGATCTCGTACAGTGTTCCCAATTCCGATCGAGTAGGACCAGAGAGCTCTTACACACACGAGCTTTCAGTTTACAACAGACCCTAATCACGTACAGCATCTCAAACTCCAGCACTTCAGAGCCCAGTGTTCTTCTGACACATGTGCAAGACTTCACTACATGGGTCCACTCGCTAGGATCATACACTGCATTTTTCACATGAAGGAGAATGGGACGCCATCTTTGCGATTGCTTCTGATCTTCATTCAGTATCTGATGGTCGGGCCATCTTTGCGGTTGCTTTGGATCTTACTTCACTACCTGTTCAGTACCTAATGTGAGCGGTAAGGGATGACTTAGGGACATAGGAGCCCGCAAGGGATTTGTGTGCGTAAGTCAAGAATGCTAGGGGATGTTCGTCCCTAAGATACCGTACTTCAACCTCCACAACTTTGTATGCAGGTTCTTTCCAACGTGAAAGCTGTCGAAAGGTTACGTTGGTTACACTTGTGTTTGTAAAACATATGGGCTTGTAGAGGATGTGGCCCTAGAAGTCGCTCTATAACCGGGTACCCCAGCCATGCGTAAATTAAGTGTAACTATGTGAGTAGAAACGTCATTTGTTCATTCTCGAGTCGGCTCCCAACTTCCCAAATGCTGTCTCAGGACGACGACGATGCCGCGCTTCGCGAGCGGCTCCTGGAGGACCCTGTGGCCACAGAGCCTCCGTGCCCGTCGTCTCCTCGTCGCGCGTTCCCTCCCATTCGCCGCGCGCGCATGTCAGTGGTCGAGCGACTCATGCTGTCCCCCTACGAGAAGTGGATTCGCCACGGTCGCTTCCCCTTCAAGATCTCGCTCCACGTGCTTCTCCTGGCGCTCACACTCGCGCAAATGCTCATTTACGAGTCGCAGAACGCGTCGTACATGCGTGCATCCTATCGCAACTGGGCCTACTTCTTCCTACCGCCATCTACTGACGTGGGCATCACTCCGCGGTTCCAGCGCGACGTGTTTACCATCAACCAGACGTACGAGTCGGTCTTTTTCCTGCGCCACGCGTATTTTTCCATCGCCAACGCGTCCATCGCCAACTACAAATACCACAATGATACTACAGACCCGTCCCGCATGCGTCCCATCGATATGGTGGTCACGACGCGACGCGAGCATGAAACATACGCGTCCACGTATCGCGTGCGGCGCTTCCCGGACGACGCCGTGGGGCCCTTCCGTTTGAATGCGACCACGAGACAGAGGAAGAAGCTACTGCGGTCCTTGGTCCAGGTCGCGTTCATGTTCCCCTTGCGCGATCACCAGTATGGGAAGTTCTACGACGAGTGTTTTGACTGGGGCGTCCACATTTCGCTACGCAGGATCCAGGGCACGCAGCTCAAGGCACAGGTGGAAGACTGCGCGATCGCGAGCTGCTCGTCCATGTCGTTCTGGCATGCGATGCAGCAACGATTCGTGTGGCTTCATATAGTGATCGCGGCCGTGACAGCTCTCTACATGGTGCTGAGTGGTCGCGCCTTGCTTCGCTCCATGCGGCTGGTGGCCAGGGCAGCCGGTGAGATGTCTTCACGGGCGACGATGCCGTGGTCACTGCGGTTGCAGTTGGTGAATCGGCTCCAGGTTGTCGTGTTCATCGCGCTGTCGCTGCTGCTGCTCAGTTCGTGCTGGAGTCTACTGTTTCTCAAGGCACATGTGCCCATCAGTTACTGGCACCGCGTGCTGCAGGCCACGGCGATCCTGCTACTGTGGAGCACGCTGGTCGGGTACCTTGAGCACAACCGCCAGATTTATTCGATTGTGCTCACGCTGCGGTGGGGCGCGCCGCGTGTGCTGCAGTTTTTGGTCGGCGTCTCGCCCATCTTTGTCGGATTCGCGCTGTTCGGCACGGTGTATTTTGGTACAAGCGTAAAGGCGTTTGGGTCGCTGAGCGAGTCGATGATGACGCTGTTCGCGGTGCTCAATGGCGACGTGATTCTGGACACGTTCGACGCGCTCGAGCTGCACCATTTCGGCTGGATCGGCAAGCTCTACGTGTACGCGTTCATCTCGCTGTTCATCTACGTGGTGCTCAACATCTTCATCGCGATCGTCGAGGAGGCCTTCTTCGCCACGCGCCACTGCCGGCGGCTGCTCGACGTGCTGCTCACGGATCCAAAGTATGCATCTCCAAATGCGGCCCAGGACGCCGTGGTGTCGAATGAGATGGTGCGGCTGCTACTGCGACTGATCGATGAAGGCGAGGACGCCAGGGCCCCAGCACGTGATGACGGCCACCGCGCGTGAATGAATGGGAAGACCGAGCTCAAGGTCAAGACTGGTGGTGGTATTGTGTGTATTCTATCATCGCTTCTGGTGCGACTAGATTCTATCTCAAAGACGGCCGGGTAGCTAATCGCCCAGCACCTCGGTCGCGAGCTTGGTGACGTCGTCGTCGACCTGGACGACGTGCTTGTGGAGCGACTGACACTGTTCCTGGAGCGTCGTGATGTGGCCGCGCTGGACGTTGAGGCACTTGTTGAGCCGCTCGATCTCCTCGCTCGCCGTGTTGAGCTTCTTCTGGTAGTCGACGCGCAGCTTGTGGAGCTCCTCGCCCATGCGCTCGGTGATCTCTTCGATCTTGGACATGAGTAACGCCTTGTCGGCCTGGTGGATCGACATGAGCTTCTGGATCGTGTCCTCGTGCGACTGCACCTTGCACTCGAGCGTGTAGAGCTGGTCTTTGACGCTGGCGCGCGTGGTGTTGGTGCCATTGCCACTGCCACTGCCACTCGGCGACGGGGCACGCACGGACGAGAGCCGCGAGCGGATGTCCCGGGTCGGCGATGGCTGCGAGGTCTCGTCCTCCATGTCATTAAACAGGCGCTCCGACTCCATGCTGATCTTCATGTTCTTCATGCTGTTGCTCGTGCCCGAGAGACGTGACTCCATGGTGAACGACGACGAGAGCGAGGAGCGTGGACGCGACGTGTTGACTGGCTGGCGAGGTGTCTGGGGCGACGTCGAATCCGCAATGGGGAGAACAAGTACGAGGTAATGTGCTAACGGATCCTCCTCCACGAGGGTGCTACTCCATAGTAGTACCGGTAGTACCCTACGGTACCTCGACTCAGGTGTCGAAGCGGCGACCAGGCTAAGACGGCGACGGATGGCAGTCAACAGAGATCTTGAGGCGCGTTATTCTTGGACAGCTTCAGACTAGTACGTAGTATCACGATGAGACCTGCGGCTTGGAATAAGGTGTCGTGGGTGAAGTGAACCCTGGCTGCTGGCAGTTTGTCACTCTCCACACCGTATCGATAGATCTCAAGCACCATGTCTCGGTTCTTGAATGCAAACATGTATTGGACATGCAGTCCACATGCACCCATACATGCACCCACAGTATCATATGCAAAGGACAGTCGAACCGAACCGCTTGCGCATTAGAACTTGGTCGAGGCGAGGTCTGGACGAGCGCGGTTGCACACTTCGCAGTAGAAATTGCTCAGACTGTTGAAGAAGGTGCAGCCGCCCTGTTCGCCGGCGCAGACCCACTTGCCCCGTGGCACGGCGCGCTGGCCATCGGCGCCGAGCTCGCAGATCGCGCACGCCACGTCGCCTGGCAGGTTCAGGAACGTACAGTTGCTGCACTGCCAGCCCTGCTGCGATGCTGCGTTGGCGGCCTTGGTCGCGTCGTCCTGGAGCAGCGGGTTGGGCTCGCTACACGCGCCACACACGGTGGCAGCGCCACTGTTGGCGAACGTGCACACGGGGCAGTTCCACGTAACGGCCTCGAGTCCGTCCTGGTCGAGCTTGAGCTGCATGTCTTCACGCTGGAGCTCCTCGAGCATCTGCTGCTTGGAGATGCCAAACGCCGCACAAATGGTCTCCATCGCCACGCCGCCTTCTACTTCGAACTGGGACGGTTCCGCGATGAGCCCAATGATCTCGTTGAGCTCGCCCGATGCGTAGCCGAGCTGGAAGCTTTCAAAGCACTTGAGTGTTTCCTCGGCGTTCAGTCGGCCGTCGCCATTCTCGTCGAACCGGCGGAGTGCGATGGCCAAGTGGAGCTTGCTCTTGCTCTTCTTCTTGCGCAGTAGCGACTGCTGGAACTGCTGCATGCGCGCACGCGCACTGAGCAAATGCCACTCGTCCTTGCGTGTAAACACCTTGGCGAGCGGCGTGTCGCCCCACAGGTGGCGTTCGCGACGACGCAGGCGAAGCAGGCACTCGAAAAACTCGTGGCGCAACGAGATCGGCACTGGTGACAGTCCTTCAAGCAAGAGCTCAAGCTCTGGCGGCGTGTAGTACATCTCGTTGTTAAAAAAGCGCAGGCACTGAACGCCGGTGATCAACTTGCGCTTCTTGACACTCGGCGCCTCAATCGCGTCGGCCCACGTCGCCGTGAACGACGAGCTCTCCACTAGCTCGCCTTCACACGTGCGCAGTCGGATCTGGCTGGTTCGCAGCACTGGGTGGTTCTTGTGGATCATTCGTCGCACGGTTTCTCCCTCGGCAAGCGAGATCGTCGCCAGGTACACGGGGAGCTGATCACTCACAGAGAGCACGGCGTCACGCAAAGACGGAGACACTTGGTTCGGGTGCATGCGAGGCAGCTGTGCTGCTAGACCCATGGCCTTAATCGCAGCATCATTCGGAGCGATGGTCTCGCCGCGAGAAGCAGCTTCCACCATCACCTCCATGAACAGGTGCTGGATCGCCTTCTTCATCGTCTCCTGCTCCGCCATCGGCGACCACTCGAGCACGAGGCCGACGTTCTTGACACGACGTTCACCCAGGCCAACCCAACGACGGCGGAAAAAGTTGCCCGACACCAGCAGCTCGGATGGGAACGAGATCGCGGGGCACTCGGTGTGTGCTCGAAACTTGGCGAACGGGTAGAAAGCGCTGCTGTCGTCATTGTCCTCTGTCGATTCAGGCGCTGCCGCCAAGATGCTCGCACTCCATGGGATGGGATGCTCGTCGTCACGGGTGAACGCGCTCATTTTCTGCTCCTCTTGTTCTGCTTCTTCTTCGGCTTCTTCCTCCGCTTCCTGCTCGTTCTCGTGCACGACTTCCGCGGTGAGACGCATGTCTGCTTGGTCAGCGTCGTGCTGCTCCACTCCCAACTTGGACGAATGCGCTAGACGGCTCTTGACTTCCTCCACACGCTGGCGCTTGTCGGTAGACACCAAGAACGACTCGTGCTTGGCCACGAGAGCGTCGACGACGTCACGCAGCTCCTTCTTTGTGGGCACGTTTGCCTCGATCGTGTACGAGATCTCTTCACGGAAGCACGCGATGGACGCTCGCAGAGTCGCAGTGGCCTCGCCATCGCCAATGAAGCGTCGAAGGCGCCTTGACGATCGATACCCAGCCGGGTTAGTGTGAGCAGCGGCGATGTCCTGCATCAGCGCGTGCAGCGCTGTCTTGCGCCACGTGTTGTGAAGCTCTTGGAGTGACAACTGTACCAATTGCATCGACTCCATGCGCATCGAGTTGATCAACAGCCATGCCGGCACGAGGAGCAGGAACGATGAGAGGTCCTTGGTCTTCTCGATGAGTTGAGGTGATCCTGCGAGGTTGATCTCGTGGCGGATGCGGTTCTCCACTTCTGGGATCATGAACAAGTGGATCGACTGGCCCGTCTCGATGCCACGCATGCGGTAGGCTCCTTGCGCATAGTCGCGGAAGGTCATGTCCTTGCCCAGCGTGAGCACCGCCCGGGCATTCACCGCTTGCTTGATATCCATCCCCGTCGTGTGCACTTGATCGTAGAACGTGAAGCGCTTGTTCGGACTGAGGCCGCACTGTACCAACGGCATAGGAGCGTTGTGGTCGCGCAGCAAAATCATTTGGCGATCTTCATTGTCCAGGTAGACCACGCCTTCCATCGATGGCGGCAAGTGCTCTCGCAGGAACGCAGCGACTTCGTAGTTCTCGAAACCGGTGATCAATGCGCCCGTGTCAATCAACGCATGAACCGGAGGGTTGGCTTTCGCGATGTCAAGCAGCAGGCTGCGCGCAGTCCAGTTGACCTTGCGCTCAATCGAGACGATGCGAGGGCTAGTCAACGACTGGAAAATGCTGCCATCGCTTCGCGGCTCGTAGTAGCATTCACCGAGATCCATTGGCAAGAGATTCGACGGTGTGCCCGAGAACCCAATTCGCTTGGCGAAGAGCGAGTTGCTGCCCAGCTCGTGCCCACACGCTGAGATCTTGAGCTTCTGGAAGTTCATGCACGACGGGAAGACGTGCTGACGCGCGTAGTAGTACACGACACCAGCAAGTTTGTTGACCAGTGCGTGCAGCCGTGAGACCTGGGACGGGTCACGAAGCTGGAAGAGAGGCAGCGGCAAGACACCGCCCCCCGCCGCCTTGACTCCGTTCCGCTTCGCAGCATTCTCCAAGCCCGTGAGCACCCATTCACGGAACATCGCACACGCCGGTCGCTGGTCTCGTGGGCCGAGCTGACGACTGAAGTCCTGCTTAAGCTGTGAGACGATTCGAACGAGGTCCGAGACGCGAATGCCTTCGTAGCGGTAGGCGAGAATCGTCAGTCCGATGAGCACGTCTGGATGCGCAAACTCGGACGAGCGACTGGGCACATCCTTGCCAACAAACGGTACTGCGAGCATCAAGCGCGAGTGAGCATTGCCACCGGATCCACCCGAGGCGGCCTGGGTTTGGTAGTCGCCACGCAGCAAGCCATAGGACACGCGGTCGATCTTGGACAGCACGTGTGGGAGGATGGTGCGGATCCAGTCACGCGCGAGGTTCAACAACTTGATCGACGAGTCCGAGAGCCCTTCTTCAATGTGCTTGCGGAGTTGATCGTTCGAGTGGAGTTCCTGGCGATCGCATTGCAAGTAGTGAGAGATTGTCTCCAGCGAGACATCCATCTTGCCCATCTTGAAGTGCTTGAGCAACCAGTCGATGGCGATCTCCGTCATGATCGGCATCATCTTGGCTTCGTAGAACTCCATGTCCAAGAGCACGAGATGAGGGAACCGCTGGAGTGCGTGGGACGCATAGCCTTGCGCAAGCACAGCGTGCAGCCGGTTCACTGCAGTGTTGGCGACACTCGGGCTGGAGCCTCCATCCGGTGTGTTCAACACTGCGTCGATCAAGTGGATCGGCAGCTCCCATCGGTTCGCAGCAAGGTCAATCGGGAACTTGTTGCCAATCGGGAAGTTGAGTTCGGACCGAAGCGGATGCAGGAGCACGTCGACTTCGTCCATGATCAAGATACCTCCGTCTTGCCACAACCGCAAGATCTTGTGGAGCTCGTCAGCCATCTCGGACCGGTCTTCGAGCGTGCGCCGAATGCGTCGCAAGTTCTGAGACGTCGACGTCTTGGTCATCGGTAGCTCGATCACATCGGACGACTCTTCCAGCGAGTGCAGCAACTCCACGACCTTGAGCATCATCGACTTGATTGATTCTGGGGACGCACACACGACGTCACCGTGGAGTCGAGCGCGATTGACTTTCTCAAACAACTTGACCGCGACTTGCGGATCATCGGCGACCGATCGATCAAACTCGAACGTGAAGATCCGCTTGCGGAGGACTGCGTTACTGAATCGACTGCGGAGCACTTGACGAGACTGTTCGAGCAGTGCGGTTGGCATGACGTGCGTCACAAGATGCTGCTTGTCAGCAAGGATGTACGTGAGGAGAGGCCCCACGACAGTGGTCTTTCCAGCTCCCATGATCATCTGCTGAACCCGAGAGTCGCCTCGTACGAGACTCTGCAAGAAGCTGTCGATCATCTGCACTTGGCGGCCGCGTAGCAGGATATCGAACACGTACTCGAACACGAGGAAACGCGGATCAAAGTTCCAGCTCCGGCCGGCGCTGCGCAGGTAGTGACGCTTGGAGAGCAGAGCATCCGCGAGATCTTTGGAGGCTTGCAAAGTCTGCTTCACGATCACTTGCTTGTCGGAGGAGCTGACTGCCTGTAGCTCTTCGAGTCGTCGAATCAGTAGCCGCGCAAGTTGGATCGTGCGATTGATGTGCACAATACGGTTGCACAACAACAACACGCTGAGCACGCGATGCGTGAGTCCGTTGAGGTCACAGCTTCGCGATGCGAATGGATTGCGTCGCGCCAGGTCGGAGTCGAGGGCGTCCGACGCCAAAAGCGACGTCAAGAAGTCGAACTTGATGCGTGGGTAGGCTCTAACGCGACGCTCCATGACGAACTTGGCAACAGCCGAGTTGGTGACGCCGTCAGTGGGCGTCGTGTTCGCCGTCTCCTCGACCTGCAAGATCCAGGCGTCAACGTGGGCACGATCTTGAGCACGCTGGGCCTTGCACACCTCGATAAGCTGACGCACTGACGCAACCAGATGCGCGCCGTCTGGACTCGATCCTCCAATGCTGAGCTGGACGACTTCACGAGGTGTGACACCGGTGATGAACGCGTCCTTGCTGCCGTTCACAGCGTTGGCATTGGCGACAATGTCATCTCCCAGGCGCTTGAGCAGGTCCTTTGCCACAACGGTCTGCGCCGCTGGATGGCTCGATAAGTCGAACGGCAATGCAGCCTGCAACGTCGACTCTGGGTCACAGAATGTGATGTACTTGGCGACAGCGAGGCAGTCCAGTGGTAGCTCTGCGTTGATGTTGTCAGCGGCTCCATCAAACAACCGCTCACCACACGATGTGTTCGTAGGCTCGAACGGATTGCCCTTCAACACTTGAGGCAGCGTGAGCTTCACAAGATGGTCAGCGGAGGCATGCGCACGACTGAACTGGACCTTGAGAGGACGCACGATCCGCTCTTGATGATCTGACGAGCTCAGTTTGGAGATGAATTCGCCTTCGCCGATCTCAAAAAAGCTCTTGACCAGCGATCCGAACGTCATCTTCGAGTACAAGTTGGCGCCAAACGACAGCATCCTTGTACTCTCCGAGTCCGTAGGCGTCCGCGACCACTGGTCGTATGGATGGGCGATCATGAGAGCGAGCTGTGCGATAGCCAGAGATGGAGTCGCTTCTTCTTCACCGTCTTCCACCGTCTCCCTTCCCCATCGAGCCAGCTTCAAATGGAGGAACCGCGATGCGAGATCACCGAACGACTGAGTGCAGTCCTCACCTCCAAGTCTGACGCTCACCTGACGGTTCAAGCACTCGTACAAGAAGAGGAAGCCTAATCCACGGTTTGAGCCACTGATTTCGTCTCCAACCACAGCGCAGTACCAGACCAGCTTGCCGGCTTCTTCCTCGTCAAGATGGAACGATTCGTCCGCACCGACTGAATGCTTCGGGCGATTGTATCGCACCGTGGACAGTTTCTTCCCATGCTCGCTGAGGTAGTCCTTGCTGTAGAGTCGCAACTTCATCCAGGGCTGACCGCCGACGCGATTGCGCGTGACCTTGAACTCGATTGGCGAAGCTGGACTGGCATTTGGATCCATGTTGTGATCGCAAAGTTCCTTGCGAAGGAGCAGAAGAGGAGACCGCTGGTGGCATAGCTTGAGCGCCTCTTGTTCTTCCTCCAACGTCAGTTTGCAAGTCGCGTCCACATGCGCCAGAGCAGACACGTAGTCTTGCATCTCACCGGCCAGCTTCCAAGGCGCCTTGTTGTCGCTGTACGCGATGCTCAACGACAAGCGCACTCGGCATGCGCACGCATTTGGATGACGGTCGTCGAGTGTCTTGCCTAGCTGATCGAAGATCCACTTCTCCTCATCCGTAAACTTGACATCAACGTTACAGCCCATGATGTACTCCATGGCGGTGGCGTAGTTGCGGGAAAGCAGGTTGGCTAGGATCAGGTACAGCGTGGAGCTCAGCGATGGTGGCAGGAGCAGCGTGCGGCTGGAATGGATCGGGTACGAGTAGAACCTCGTCTCCATCGCCTGCTGCCAACCCGCCGAACCTCTATCAGCAATGACGAGGTTCCCAAGTGGCTCACCTTGCACACGAGGCCGAAACAGATCGTGGTTGGGACAGATCAGCTTGAGATCATTCGTCTCGGACTCGAGCAGCCACGCGTCGCTCGTGGTGCTCAGCAGTCGCTGAAGGTACTGACCCTTGATGTTCGAGGTGACGCCCTCGGATGCAGACGCGACGTCACTGACGAACCACCCGTTCTGATCCATGACCTCGAAGCGGATGCTATTCGAGCTACCGGAAAGCTTCCTTGGCTTGAGCTTGATCTTCAGTCGTGGTAACTCGACGTACTCAATGGAGGCCATCGAGTCTGCGCTCGGTGAGTCGACTGAGCACCAGACGAGGATGTGGGACAAATCCTCGAGCCGACAGAGGAGCTGGGTCATCATCGCCACATCCTCGCTCTTTGCACAGCTTCCGTCTAACAAATTGAGCAATGCGAGTGCATCTCCAACGGTCTCTTCCACGATCTCCATGGTATCGTCAAGCTCTTCCGCCTTGGTTTCCTCATCCACCTCCATCGCCTCCGTTGCGTACTCGCTCTCTGTTCTTTGAGGGGCATCGATACGCTTGATCTCATCGGTATTGGATGGATCTTCCAACCACGCACGAGCGAGATCTGTGTCCTTGTTGAAAATATCAAGCGCGTACTCGACAGCAACACGAGATGGAGACGACTCGATGCTCATCAGCAGACCGATGTTCTGCTCCGCAATCTCGTCTTCCGTCATGACCACATCACCTGCCTCCGCAGCAGCTTCCGCCTCCGCGATCTTTCCTTGGTTTGATTCATCAAGGAGCCACATTGCTGCCATTTCAACGCTCTTAGAAGTCGCGCGCAACGCTGCACCACACGCAGCGTACGAAAATCCCATCGCCATCAGTGACACGACATCTTCATCACGGACCTCAACGGCTGACGGGCGACTGCCGGTACTGGCGCGGTCACCACCCATTCCAATTGGTGCAGGCGGTGGCATCACTGGAGCGTTGATCGTGACGGTCTCACTGGTTGCGACTTTGCCCATTTGGAGGATGCGCGAGAACGACGTCTTGATCGAACGGCGCGTGATAACACCGGCGCCATTGCCAGCAGATAAGTCAACCTGGACGCGGTAGCGGAACCACTGAGATTTTGCATCGAGTGGCTCGCCACGCAAGACACCGTCTTCACCCATCCAGAATCGGAACGCCTCGAGCAACACACTGGGGACGACACCTTGTAGCAGGCGTGGAGGCACATACTGTTCAGTGCCATTAAGCAGTCGGTTCTTGCGCTGGATCACGAGCGAACCTCCCACTGTCTGACGCTCCCGGAACTCTCCACCGGCGCGAAGCAAGAGAGGGTCGACAGGACCAGCGTCCGGGTTCACGTTGAGAGGGAATCCGTGCTGGCTGGATCTCGAGTTCGACGAGAAAATGAGCGTCCGATACATGCGCCGACCGTGGCTCACAAGTGCGTAGATGTGGACAACTTTTTCGGCGCGGTAAGCGACGACTTCCTTGAAGGTATCGACCTTCTCGCGGTCTTTCTTGTCTTTCGGCCCCCTATCCAGTCCGAGCAAGTGGACTTTCTGTGACGACGCGTGCAGAGGATCCTTCTGTAGGAACAGCATATACTGGAGCTTCTTGTCCTCAGGCTCTGGTGGGTATAGTAGTCGAAGTACGCCACCAACCAACTCCACGAACCACGATTCCTCTGCGTGCGGGTGTTCTTCTTCACTGTAGATGTCGAACGGTCGCGTGAACGCTTTTTTCATGAACGTGAATCCCAGTTCGCTCTGTCCGCCGGCATCTGAGCCGGCCTGGGCCGACGCTGGCTGCGGGCGATTCACAAGACGCGGCGTTCCGCAGACCTCACACGTGGCGTTCGGGTTGTCCCCGTTGAAGTTGGCACACGTACATGCTGGGCATTCCCAGTACATCTTCAGCTCCTGTTCTTGTGCAGCTGGACCAGTTTCTGCTGGTGGCGTGTATACAGTCGGAGCTCCAACGCCTTGATCAATCGATTCGGTTGGGTCATCCCATTCAATCAACTCGTACTCAGTCCCGACAATCTTGACCCATAGTCGATGCTCTTGGCGAACAACAAGGCCACAGTGCAGCGACTTGTTTCCAAAGATGCTCCTGAAGTCGCCATACTGAGTCATCGAGTCGGGTACAGGCTTGAGTTCGTCGTTGCGCCACAAGATTTCGCCCGTCTGCACGTCGAGCTTGAGTTCGGTCTTCAGACAGTTGAATCGCCCGATGTTCTGGACCCCATCGCCCTCCTGCCACTGCCACGCGCTATCTGGCTCTGACGAACGGAGCGCGATGCGGACCATCTGCCCCAGTACACCAACCAGCTCGCTCCTCTTCAGTGTATTGAGCCACTTGACCACGGCACGACGGTGAATCTGGAGCGTCTCAAACACTTCGACTTCGAGCACCTCACCGGGCGGTAGCTTTAGCTCTTCGCCGTCCGCGTCACGAAGAGCGACAATGCTTGGAGCTTGGATCGTCTGCATACCGATCTTGAGATAGAGTGGCCGTCCCTTCAGGTACTTGTCAAGAGAGCTCTTGGCGACGTTCTCCGTGTTGATTCCTTGGGCCTGTAGCCACCGCAACAAGCGATCTTCTGCGCTCAATCCGCCACTTGCTTCACCGTCCGCCACCGACACTTTCATTCCGAAACAGTGCCAGTTCCGCACATAAGCCACAGAACCAACCATGCGGGCGACACGATCTGGTGTGTACTCACTCGGCCGCAAGCCAACGTAGAGAAGCACCATGTACGAATGAATCACACATGCCGTCTGTAGATTGTTCGCGTCTTCAGCCTCCAAGCGCCACTTTTCCAACGTCTCGTATGCGAAGCCAAACGCGTACTCGATGAGTTGTTGTCGGTATCCTTCAAGAACCGTCGCCTTGGCTTGGTTGTCAGCGGGGGATGCCATGTACCAATCAACTGTGAACGTCGCATACCGAAGCACGTCCATGCCGACCTTGATCATGAACAGAATGAACTTGGCGTCTGCACTGTGGACCGAAGCCTCTCCAAGTTCCCGAATCGAGTGAAGCATCTTGAGCAGAGGCTGCATCACAGCATCCGATGCATGAGCAAGCTCATTGAGCAGCAGTCCATTCATCGTGCCGAGATGGTCTTCGCACTTCTGGTGCTGCATCCGCGCGTCGAATACACGCTCCACAGCTTCCTCTCGCAACAGCAGTGACGATTTGCGAAGCGGAATGTGCGTGATCTCGTCTTGCTTTTCATCCGAGACCCAGTCGCCACTCTCGAACAAGACTGCGCGAAACAGATTCTGCAAGGATGGGTTGAAGAGATACGTGACACGGTCGCGTGACGAGAAGAAAGACACCACCAGCGGGATTCTGGCGTACGGAACCGTCAAGTAGCTCGTCAGGTACTCCGACTCCTCCGACGACAGCGTGCCGTTGAACGTTGGCAAGTAGTCGAGGTGCATGATGTCATCCTCAGTGATCACTGACGGGAGACCGCGAGCAGCATTCGCACTCTTCGCATCGCTGACGAGGATAGCGCCGAGGTCGGTGGGGCTCACAACGACTGGACCCTCGCCAAAGTAGATCTTCCGTTCCATGAATCCGACAACGTCGACATCTGCGATGTCTTGGTCACTTCCGCGGAAGTTCACCACCTCCCACTTGAGCGATCCGTTGAGGATGCGGTCCAACCCTCGAGTGCCAAAAAAGTTTCGGCGGTGCGTGGACGCAGTGTCGTCAAACGACAGCTGCCACGACTGCCACTGATGGCCCACATTCTGTCGACGACGCATGAGCTCCACCTCTTTCGTCTCCATCGTCGCGAGGAACTTGACCAGCATCACCAGATCTCGTGCAAGCATGACCTCAGGATGCTCTCGTGCCATCTCCGAGTCATCGCTGCAGAACCACTCCATCAGGGCTTCCATCTCGGTCGGCGGGTTCGGGTTATTGACATCGATCAGCTGGTAGTGGTACGCCTCCATGAGACGGCGAAAGAAGATCAATGTCGTGGAGTACTTCTTCATCTCGATCTTCTCCTCTGGCATGTGGTAGTCAAACAAGTGGAACTTGGACACTTGATCTTGGTACTCGAAATATGCGAGAACTTGTCCACGAGTGAAACAAAAGCCTGGCCGCGCAAACTCCATCGACGCCGTGACCTTACGCAGAGAGAAGTTGGCTTTGCAGAACCGATGAGCAAGCACGTAGCCATCGTCCAGTTCCATCATTCTGGAGATCTCCATGGGATCATCGGATGCGGGTGCTCGTAACACCGCGTCGAAGATAGCGAGGCCACAGAGGGAAGCAAGCGAGCGTTCCGAATCAAACTGGCGGGACGGCTGCTCAATAGACTGCCACACACTTCCGAGAACCATCAGACCAGCGTAGACAAAGTTGAGGCACTTGAGCTGCATCTCCTTGGTCACTGGTTGCCTCCACATGCACGTGTCTTTGTCCTTCGACGGCTTTGGGACGGGTAGCACTTCGACAAACATGCTTGTGATGAGCTGGATCACTTCATGATGGAGGGAAACACGAGACGAGGAGGATCCATCAGCCGCACGACGAAGCAGTGACTCGCACAGGTTTCTGCACCGAGTGAACGCGGCAACGGCCAATGGAATCGATGTCACGCGCTCGGGGACATCCAGGAAACTACCGAGGATTGGCACGTTCACATCAGCTGCGTTGCCAGGGTATCGGCTGTCTGCACCTTCGGCTTGAAGCAGGTGCATGTTCGAGTGCGGGGTGAACTGAAGCTGCTCGTTGAACGTAGACCTCACAGCACGATCAGAGTCGGCACCTCCGGCATTCTGCAGTTCTTCCAGCAGCACATCAACGCGGCCAATCTGCAAGTTCACATGATGGAGCTCTGCGACGTTCAGGTCCCTGGACTCATGATGGCGGAGCGTCTTGAGACCAATCTGTTTGATCGCCATGTCGACGCACAAGCGCTCCGAGTACGATAGAAGCGACATTGGGAGCTGGAAGCCTTCGCCATTCCACGGGAAGAAAGCACCAGTAGGGTCACGCTCAACCAATTCCTTGCCCTTCGGAGTCAGTACGTGGCCGCCGGCATCACGAAGTATCAGCGTCGGGATGCTCTGCAGCCCAAACGCCTCTACCAACTGCTTGCGTGTCTGCACTTGCTCGAATGGCACAAACAACCAGTTGTTTGCCGGGACTTCGGAGGTGAGTTGGTCGAACTCGTCGTTGGTTTCATCGACTGATACGACAATCACGACAAACTTCTGGCCTCGGGTACGGAGCTGCTCGCTCATGGCGACCAGCGTCTTGGTAAACAACCTGCAAGCACCGCTTGTGGCTTTCGCGAAATAGAGCGCCACCACCGAGTCCGGTGCGATCGCAGCCAGCGAGTGGTCGTTCTGCATTGAATCAGCGAGCTTGCACGACGCGAGAGCTTGCATGGCCTTCTCGAGCGCGTCTTCAGGTACACCCTTGGCTGGGTCCCGTGCAACCTCTAGATCTTTCACGAGTCGCTCGAACAAGCGGTAGCGAAGTTGGTACAGGATGGAATACTTCACATCACGCGCCGAAAATCGGCCCTTGGTGATGCACAAGTACCGAATCGCTTCGACAAGACTCTTGCAGAATCCCAGGCTCGCGCGCTGCGGTGTTCTGCCCTCGTGGATGATAGCTCCAACGGGTGAGCGACGCCACATCGCGTCGGTCTCTTCAACAGCCAAAGGTAGGAGCTTGTCACCGGCTAACCACGGAAGAAGCACGTCGTAAAGCGTCTCCACTCGATGATACTCGGACGGCGGCTTGCGCATCCAGAGCGAAAACAGCAACGCCCAGAATGCCATGTCATGGAACCGGTGCGATGGAATGCCTGCCACTTGAATGTACGGCTCCACACGGATCTTGTCACCCTTGGCGTCGGCGCCGACAACTGGAGTATGATACATTTCCGCACCGGGGCCCTTGTTGCACACAGTAAAGCTGTATCGATCGGTGTCGGTCTTCTCAATGACGTAGATGATCGTGTGGCTCGACACGTTGCCCACGTATCCTCCTGGCACGAGGGTTGGTTCATGCGGCGGTAATGCGTGTAGAAACCCTTTCCATTCTTGAAGAAATGCTTGGAACGCCTTGGCGTCGTTCACTTTGATGCCTTTCTCGACCCACCCGCGGCACTGCTGCAGCTGTGGAAGCAGTGTGGCTTGCAGGAACGCCTGCTGATCGACCGTGAGGGGGAACGTCGGCGCCGCTTGCGTTACATCCGCTGTTGAAGACGCGTTATTCTGCAAGAAGAAGCTGATCGCATCGAGAGTTGCCACGAGCGCCTGCGGGTTGCCACCGAACTCGTACGGCGTGTTACGAAGGTATGGGTCGCCGAAGACACCAAAGAAGAGCGGCGCGCGCCACACTCCCTCTGCCATCGTCGCGTACACGGGAAATTGAACGAGGAAGTCGAGGTCAGCGGTCAAAAGCTTTCGTGGGTGGCTGATGCTTCTTGTTTCTCTTGGATCTCGAGGGGGAGATATTTGGATACGCTCTGGGTTGAACATATTCTGCCAATCATATGGCTTCATTTCGAGATAGGTGTACTTCATTGGCCAAAAAAGATAAAATCACAAATTGTGTCACACAACTGTCACAGATAGTGACACGGAAAGGGGCACTCTTGCGAGGGAGTTGAAGCTCCAGTCGAAGTGGAGCTGTCCATGCATGGATCAGGAATGCAAACCATTCAAGGCCGTCGCTTCGTATTGGTTGTCGTTGGAGGTGGTTGACTCCAGTCGTGGGCAGCAAAGACTGGTGACTGGATACCAAGGCGTTGTGGAAGACGGTTATTTCCTCGGGTACATCTTTGTGCTTGGCAGAAGTGTTTGATTCCTCCAAAATGTTGGACAGTCCTAAAGCGTCCTAAAGGTGTGCTGAATGGGACCGTCTTGGAGTCCCCATCGACCGTCACGCAGAGGTCCGTCATTTCCTCTGTTATGAATACAGTCAGACAATCTGCCATAGCCAGAGAGCGTCTGGGGCTTGTGTCAACACTAAACAAATGTAGTTTTGATACAGAGAAATCCGTGATGGTCTCGTGACATGGATGCATTTCATTATGCAACTTAGTTACGGCCGATGAACGTGTTGCGTGCTGGCACAGCGGTCTTGCAGTGGTCCGAGAAGAGGCCATCCAGACCAAGCTCGAAGAACTGCATGTACTCGTTCACCGGGTCGCCCTTGTAGTCGAGGGCGAGGCGGTAGGCCTCGTCACGGAAGGTCCACGTGTGCACCTTAAGTCCAGCGGCATGGGCGTCCTTGAAGAGCTGCGCGTTGGGCACGACATTGAAGTCGGCGTCAGTGACCTTGCCATCGCCGGTCACGTCCACCTGCTGGCCCGACTCGTCCACCTCGTTGGCCACAGCCTTGACGAGGTAGCGCTTCCACGGCGCGACAACCTTGGCGTATGTCGCGATCTCCGCGAGACCCTTGGGCGTGAGCATGTCGAGCGTGGTCTCGTTGCGGCCAACGAGCGTCCAGTCATACGGCTTTGTGTCTGGCAGAAGGTCGCCCGTCTTTGGGTCGATGTTGTTGCCATCAACCAGCTGCACGAGCGGCACCTTGGTCTTGCCATAGAGCTCCTTGAGGTTGGAGACCTCGAACGACTGGATGAACACTGGCGCCTCGGCGTGGTTCCACCCGGCCTTCTCGAGTGCCGCCACCAGCTTGTCCTCGAGTGGGAGGTTCAGTTCGCGGTGGTAAGTGGGATGCTTGGTCTCTGGGTAGATACCAACTGGGCGGCCGAGCTCCTTGGACTTCTTCTGCACCAACTCGATCACCTCCTCGAACGTTGGCACCTTGAACTTGCCGTTGAAGCTCTGGTCGCGTTCAGGCAGTGGCTGGATCGCGCCGAGCGTCTTGATCTCGGCGAGCGTGAAGTCGCTCACGAAGAAACCCGTCTCTTCGTAGTCGTCCACCTTGATGGTCTTCTTACGGTCAGCAAACTCCGGGCGCGACGCAACGTCAGTCGTGCCGATGATGTTGGGCTCGTGGCGCGCGATGAGCACACCGTCCTTGGTGATCACGAGGTCTGGCTCGATGTAGTCCACACCCGACTCAATCGCGAGGAGGTAGCTCTCGATCGTGTGGTCCGGGAGGTACCCAGGCGCACCGCGGTGGCCGACGACAAGCGGGTAGCCCTTGCTGGGTGTCGGCGCGGTCGTCGGGTCCTCGCCGTTGCAGATATCGCGGGCCTGCGCCGCGGCGGCGAGCGCCATCAAGAGAACACTAGCGTACCAGACCTTGGCCATGGTGAAGAAGAAGGCACAGTGTTGAAAGAGCTGCTTGCGAAACGCGGCGGATTCCAAAGTGCCACTGGAGGTGGAGCGCCCTCCATGGCGGATCGGCCACCGTCGGCGATTGTTGATGATGATTAACCTTGGCACGTGCACGTCGCTGCTCGCGCGAGAAGGTCTTGCCCATGTGCACCAGTTGCCGTGACTCGCGCGTGATTGGACTGACTCGTATCAACGAGATTCGCCAACATGTGGCAACCATCAGTTTAAGGACATTGATTTGGGTAACGTAGTGTACCTCACAAAAGTAATTAGGTTTTTGTATGATAGTTGTGCCACCGTGCGTTTGATGCCTCTTATCAAGAACGTTCACGATAGGGAGCGCTGAATCTTGATTGGTGATTCTCGACGACAAAGGCGAACGAGCATAGATCAACTTTTTTAAAAGATCCACTTTTTTAAAAAAAAATGGATCTATGCTCGTTCGCCTTACTTTTAAAAAAGTAACGCTAAGGT
>JAADXF010000444.1:0-18684 GCA_023337575.1 Pythium chondricola | reverse complement strand
GAGCATCGCCATCGAGGTCAAGTTGAGAAAGGAAGTGTACCAAATCTCGAACATGCCGGTGAGTAGCACCAAAATGTCGTATCGAAGGGAGATGAACGTCGCGAACACCGCAGGTCCTTCAGACAGCAAGAGTGACACACTCACCACCGCCCAACCGGTGCTGGCGCCATGTACAACGCGAAGCTGCGGATCGCACCGATGAAGAAGCTGATGGCGAGGCGATACCGCCCTCGGTGGAGCCAGTAATTGACGCGCTTGAGTTGCGTGGGCGAGAACACGACATCTTTGACGTAGCGTTTGCAGTTGATGACTGGGAGTGCGTAGCTTGGATGCAACTCGTACCGATAGTCGTCGGCGAGAGCTGGCGTGGATGACGGCCTTGTCGTGACGGTCATCTCCACACCAGGACACTCGACCACGTGCTGCACGCTTGGGGCCCGAACAGCACCGATGTAAATTCTATTCTTGTCCGGGTTGACCACAGGGAGCCCAGGGATGGGCATCTTGGGATATGCCCATTGACTGGAGAGATAAGGGCAATGCCCAAACGGATGGATTCAAATCACGAATCGGGGTCGCTCATCTGGATCGTTCTCGCTAGATCTTGAGTTGTCCGAGTTCTCTGATGCCGTGAACGGTTGAGGTACCGTCTGCAGTGACGTATCGAGCGAAGGCATATTCATCTCCGAGTCGTCACTGCGCACAGGAAGATGACCGAGTCTGGATTGGTCGACGGTTTCGAAGAGAGCGGATGGCTCATTGCTCGCATCGAACACTTTCAGGCGGGACGCACCGACGCGTTGTTGGTATTGCAGCTGGCTAGCGAGTCCTCGGTTCGTCGATTGTGGCTGAAGACTCGTAGGTCCTGCGTAGAACCTTGATAGTCGTGGGTTTACTTTCGCGCTTGGCTCCAACGGTTCGACTGGGTCTTGCTTGGCTGATGCTTCTTCCGTCACTGACAAGGCCGATGGAGCAGGTGTGATTGCGGTCGCGAACGCCGAAGCTCTTCGAGTAACTTGCCGTGTGAGCTGTTTCACGATGGGCTTTGCGCGCTCCTCTAGTCCTTGCTCAAATTTGGTCTGCTGCTCGACGATTCTGCGTCGGTTGTTGATATACGTGACAGTTCCTTGAATGATCACGAGCTCGTTTTCATTCCGCCACGCGAGCCGCCAAACGATGCGACACGACCAGCCGAATGTCATGATCATGCGGCTGACGACCATGGGAAGCACACGGAATGTCACCTCGTAGCCTTTGAATTTCATTTGAACAAACTCTCGGTCGTAGAAGGCGCTGGGATCTCCGAACGCGAGGACAGCGAATACACCGAGGTGGCCCAGCACGAAGAACATGCCGATCCATAGCACGTAGCGGAGCCGTATCTTGATCTTGTTCTTCAGTACGGGTGGAATACAATCGAACGAGATGAGCCAGTGAGCCCAGAGCCAACTTGTGCAGATGAGATATCGGCGAGTGTCCCACTGGTACAAATCACACATTCCGATGTGCGTGGCCGTCAACTGGAATGACAAGAAGGCGAAGTCGAACGAGAACACCGAGTACTTGAGCAGCTGCCGGTCTGTGATCGCGAGTGAGAGCGAGACCACGATGAGGGCCATCACTAGGGGAAGAATGTGCAAATTCGCCGGGAAGCTTGGCAAATACCCCACCAATGACAGGATCGCACTCGCTTGAGCGAGAGCGATGAGAACACCACGCATCACTCGGATGACCCACGAGTTGTCGGGCGTCTGGAGCAATCTTCTGGCCCAAGGCAGCACGAGGTTTCTTGCGCTGAACTTGGTCTTGACGCGCATGCATCGCATTCGCACCATCTTCGCATTCTGGAAGTACGATGCCGTCGGGCGCGTTATCTGAACCGAGGATACACTTGAAATACTGTTCGTCGACGAGAGACTCGAACCACTCCTGCGGCGACGAGCGCATCCACGAAGACGAACGCGACATCGATAGGATATACATTGCACAACGGTCTTGTTGCCTCCATAGTTTCGAAGCGCTGCCCGCCGACGGAAGATCGTGCGCACGAGGACCAGTACACACGTCGACCACCCGTTCACGATGACATCGCCCGATCCGATGACGAAACCGTTTACCGTCAAGATCACGAAGTCTTTCATCTCATCGATTGCACCGACCCCAATCGCAGCGATCAACACGAGGCTGGTTACCAACGCGAGCGATGTGAGCAGCACTGAACTTCGATGGGATACAGATGCATCCGTCATGATGGTAACTTGCATCGCCATCCATGTCACGCTCGCGATGAGAGCTCTGATATCGCCGAGCGAGATCGCGAACAGTAGCATGGCGACGAACCACAACGTAGAGAAGAACCAGAAGTCGTAGGTCTTCAGAAGGATCAGCACGATGTCATATCTCATGTAGAGTGCCTGCACAACAGGGCCAGAGACCCCGCAAACAAGCATCGGGAACGCGATCAGCCGACCAAGCCACTCGGGTCCCAGGAGGCCCACGTTTGTGAGGATGAGGCCGATATTGTAGGCGACAAACAGCGACCGTCGATGCCTTGACATGAACCGATGCAGAGCAGTCACGATCTTGTGATTGAAGAACTCGGTGCGCACAGACCGAGATATATCGATCACGGGGAGCGACGTGCTTGCAACGATTTCGTACAGGATATCTTCTGTGGTAGCATCTTTCGCTGATTGTGGTGGAAACGCTTGGACGGGGAATATCGGCGACGGTGCGACAAGAGGGTGCATTATCGTCGCTCGTAATGCCGCTGTCCTGGATCCTGATTAACTTGTGACAAAAATAGTCGCTCCAACCTCGCAAATGTGGGTAGAATAGTTGTGTCTGTCGCCATCTCGTCGACATGCGTGGAAATCAGCTTATCGGGTCGCTGTATGGCGCTGGTTTGTGTACACAACTTGTCCCTCGATCATCAGGAGCTCGTCCTTGCTTGAACGATGATGGGTTCATCATAAAATTCGCCAATCCCACGCGAACACGAACACTATTTGGTGGAGTGTGATCGAAACGGTGGAGACCCCAATCACCGATCCCTCACCGAGCGTTCGCGAAGTCGGCTCGACGACTGGAAACACAGCAGATGAACACGAGCGGCTTACGACGCGATCGACAGTGGCACGATGATGACCCCGAGGTTTCTCCGCACATGTCATTGGCGATGCCAGACTGGAGTGACGGCGTCGTATATCAGTAACCACTGGATCCACATCCGACGCTGAAAGATCTTGAGTCGCACGAGTAGAGATCGCTGTCAGCGATCGCAGTGAACTGGAGTGAGAAGAAGGCGAAGTTGAATGCCACGACGAGCAATCGAAATACCTCTGGCTGGGACATCTAGCCCATGGACAACACGCAGAACGTGAAAGTCGATACGAAGGCGCCGACTGGGATTGGCGACGATTTCACTAGGAACGATACAATGCACAGTGCAAACGCACACAATGCATGGGCTGTGGTCATGATGCGGCGCATCATGTGTTCGCAGCTTGGTTGTCTTGACCTCCTGCTCCAGTCGAGTTCCCCACCGAGTAGCACGACTGCTGAGAGCACGACACGGACCACGAATTGAGCGAGGAGCACTGGCGTCACCGGAGAAACATCCTGACGTGTCTGATTGCGGATTTCGACGTACTGGACTCCTCGATCCGCCGTCCATCAATAGCAGAAGCGCGGCATGCATCTCATCAAAGTGAGGGAAGTTGATGCATCCTCACGCGGTTGTGGGCGACCCGCTCGGAGACGTCATGTCATGCGCCGCCCACGTCATGGCGTTGGTCTGGGTGCTTGATGGGGAAATGGGGGGAGAACTGCAAGGGAAACATTCAAACAACTTCGCACCATCACTCCTTTAAGTTCGCATTGGCTTAGGTTCGGTCACATTCTGGAAACACGATGCAAGGTTGAAGTTGGGAGGAAGAACGCAATGCTATACACGTCGTCGTGATCGTGGCAATGGAGTTGGTGACAGTTCCCTCCCCACGCAAGAGGACGTTCAGCCACGCCCCACCGTGGGTGATCACATCCAGCAACGACAGCGGAATCAACGGGTCCGCACGGTGACCCTAGCTCCGGGTCAAATGCTGCAGCTGCCCGTCGCTCTTCACAACACGAAGCACATTTCCAAGCCAGGCGAGTTGTGTCTCACGGTTCGCATTTCAACAAGAACGCTGCTCCAATCGATGGGAACTGTTTCTGAGCCAGAGCAGTCGGCCGCCACGAGGCTGCAGGTTCGTTATCTGCGCCGTCCCAGGACTATTACGCATCATGGACGCCGAGATGACCAGGCCAGGTAGTTTTTTTTTGCGGGCCACCATCCAAGTGCTCAGTAGACAATTTCTTCCCGCGTCGCGTCTCCGCGAACACTGAAGCGAGCAAGAGAAAGCGATCAGTCGAGTGATCGACACGATGAGTGGATGCGCAATGGACAGACGAACAGTGGGATTGATGGCATGGTTTGTTCTCTCTACGGTCAGTAGACGGCATCGTCGTTTTCTTCAGACGTCGAGGACGTAGCGGACGGGGCGCGTGGCCGTTTATGACCGGGAGAGTGGTCTGCGTCCAGCGGAGAAACACCATGGCGTCGAGCGGCGTACGAAGCCTTCATGCCAGCCATGCACTTGCGAAGCGCGATCTTGTGGTCAACGATTGGGAACGGGTAGTCCTTGCCGATGAGGCAGCCTGCAGCGCGCTGGACCGTCATCGGAGACTTCCACGGCTCGTAGATGTACTTGGTTGGCATGTCTTTCAGCACAGGTAGGTACTTACGGATGAATTTGCCTTCGGGGTCCCACTTCTTCCCAAACGTGGGTGGAGAATACACCCGGTAGTAGGCGGAGAAGAAAGCACTCGCACTGAGCCAGAGCCAGTTCCCACCGTTGATACACCAGTCGTGGTCGATGAGCCGTTCCTGGAACACCTCAAGACCGCGGACCCACGAGATGTACAGATCGCCACGTGTGAGAAAGCACGCCACCGAGTGCCGAGCCAGGTGGTGCATCCAGCCTTCTTCTTTGAGCTGCGTCATGATCGCGTCGATCCACGGGTACCCTGTCTGGCCTTCTTTCCACGCTTCAAATTGCGCGCGCGCCAGTTTATCGTCTTCCGTCATATCCTCTTCTCGCTCCGGGATCGTGTGCCACCGCCAGTCGATCTGCAGGCACTGCGGGTTCTCTTCCATCTTGTCAAAGTACGGGTTCGCGTGGCCGTTGCAGTAGAAGAACTCACGCCAGAGAAGCTGCCCATCCAGACTCACGGGCGGTGCCGACGACGCCTTCTCATGGCGATCCTGGATCTCACGTACCCGTTGGTAAAAGAGTCGCGGCGACAAGCACCCAAAGTACAAGTACGGACTGAGCGACGTGGTGGACGACGACGGCGTGGTCTCGGCAGGCGACGTCTTGGGTTTTTCAAACTTGACCACGCGGCCTTCGTTCTTGCAGTACTCATTCAAGATGTTGAGCGCGATGCTCTCTCCGCCATAAATAAAAGAATGCCGCGGCGGCGGCGTGTACCCAAACTCGGTGACCTCGGGGATCGTGAACGACTGGTCCGGGCCGGCGATCAGCTCCAGCTGCCTCTGGATCTCGACGTCGTCTGGCGCGACAGCGCTCCAGTGGTCCATCACGCACTGGTACATTTCTCTCGGGAGCTGGATCAACTTTGGCAGTGTGTCGGGTGCTGGCAGTGGCGGTGGGGGCTTGGGCAGTGTCGCCACTGCGCGCAAGAACGATGTGTACGTCTTGGGCGCCTTGCCATTGTGCTGCGCGATGACTGCGTCGAGATCGTAGAGCGTCGCGCCTTTGGAAATGTGCACCTTGATGTTGAGTGCGGCCGCGACGGCGCGCACGCGGTGGTCGCGTTCCATCGCGAAGGGCTCGGTGACGCCGTCAAAGTAGAGATGCGTGATGTCCCACGCAGACAGCACGCGCTTGAGCACGTCGACGCTGTCGCCGCGTGCGATGATGAGCCGCGAGCCGCGCGCCGCGATGGCGTCCGCTAGATTGGACACGCTCTCGATCACAAACTGGAAGCGGTTGACGCCGCAGAGCATGATCTTGGGGCGGTGGATGATGTAGAGTGGGATGAGCGTCGCACCCGCCGGCAGCGCACCTTTCAGCGCCGCGTGGAGCGCCAGGTTGTCGTGGATGCGCAGGTCGCGACGGAACCACACGAGGCACCGCATCGGTGGTGGCTGTGGGTGTGGCGGAGGGTGGATTGATTCGGTCTCGAACGCCGCAGCGACGGCGTCGACGGCGGCCTGTGCGGCTTCTTCTTCTACGTCGCCAGCGGCCGGTGTGAGCAGCGGCGCGCTCTTCTCTTCCTCTTCGCCGGGCAGCGTGTGCCGAGAGAACTGGCCCAGTCCGAGCAGTTCCTCCGGTGGTTCTTCCATTTGCTTCGCTCTTGTTCCGCCTCCGCCGTGTGCCCTAAAAATAGTACGTTCCTGAAATACTACATAGGTTTTCATAGGTTTGATGGGATTGGTCGAAAATAATTCATAGGAACACCATCTTTGTAATAACTTAGGTGAGTTTGTGCTTTTTCCGAGTAGGCCCGTCCTGGGCTTCGGCTTGCTGCTGCTGCCGCAGGTCGCGAGGGCAACGAAGATTGCCGTGCTCATCACAGCAGGTCATGAGCACCCCATCGTGGCTATGGACGCGTTCGTGGACGTTGTCCAGCCACTGCACGCACCGCTTCATCGCCGAGGGGTGATCCACAATCGGGAACGGGTAGTCCTTGCCGATGAGGCAACCGGTGGCGCGCTGGACACTGAGTGGTGCCTTCCACGGCTCAAAGATGTACCGTGCAGGCATCGTCTCCAGTGCAGGCACATACTTGCGGATAAAGTGGCCTTGTGGGTCCCAGGACTGAACATAGAGCGACGGCGAGTGGATCAGGTTGTAGTCGTGGTAGAAGCAGCTCGAGCTGACCCAGAGCCAGTTGCCAATGTTGATCGGCCAATCCAGGTCGATCAGCTTCTCTTGGAAAAAATAGGCACCGCGGAGCCACGAGATGTACAGGTCTCCTCGTGTGAGAAAGCACGCGACGGCATGGCGGGCGACGTGATGCGCCCAGCCTTCCTGTTCGATCTGGCGAATCACGGCGTCGATCCACGGGAACCCCGTGCGTCCTTCCCGCCACGCCCGCAAGTGGTCCATCGATGTCTTGGTCTCGTCGTCCCACTGGGAGCTGTCGGTGGTGGTCGGCAGCTCCTGGAGTTTCCAGTTGATTTGCATGCACATCGGATTCTCGACTTGGGTGTCGAAGCCAGGCGCACCCACACCGAAACAGTAAAAGAACTCACGCCACATCAACTGGCCGTCCAGCGTCACGGCGGGTGGGCCCTGTTGACCAGAGAACTTGAGCTGGATGAACATGACGCGGTAGAAGAACTCACGCAGACTTACACAGCCGAAAGCCACGTGGGCACTCAGCGTGGTGGTCGACTGCTTGTCCGTACATGCTGGCGAGGTGCGAGGTTTTTGGAACAGAGCCACACGCTCTTCCTCGGCGCAGTACTCGTCCAGCAGCCGCAACGCGACCGTCTCCCCTCCGTAGAGGAAGGAGTGCACCTTCGGGACTGGGATCCCGAACTCTTCCAGGGCTGGAATGGCGAAGGGCGTGTCCCCCTTGCCAGCCAAGTACTCAGCCGATAGCACCGTCGGTGTGGAATGACAGTGTGATAGCAGTACGTCTTTCAGCTCTTGGGTTGGTGCTTCCAGCGCTGGCAAAGTGGCCGGTGTCGCCATGGGCATTGGAGGCTGCGGCAGCTCCTGGACAGCCTTGACAAATTTGGAGAAGTCGGTAAATGCGTGGCCATTGTTCTTGCGCAGGATGGCCTTGGGATCGAACAGTGTCCGGCCCTGGACAGTGGTGACTGTGACCCCGAACGACTCGGCGATCTGGTTCACTTGCTGGTCCCGCGCGGTGGCGTATGGCATCACAAACTCTTCATAGTATAGATCGGTGATGCCCCACGCCGGTAGAATTGTCTGCATCACTTCCATGGCTTCGCCTCGTAGCACTAGCAGGTCGGATCCTTTTTGTCGGAAGGACATCGCCAAGTCGTCAATACACTCGAGGAGAAACTGAAAGCGCACCGGTCCACACTTCTTCTTCACTGGTTGGTGAATGATGTACACGGGCAAAATGCTCATGTCGTGGTGTTGGAGCGCCGCGTGGAGCGCCAGGTTATCGTGGAGACGCAGATCGTGGCGTAACCAGACGAGAGCACGGCGGCGGCGTGGCAGAGAACGAGGAACGGGGGACGCGGGTCTGGGAAGCGTGTCCTCGCTAGTCGCGAGAGGTGTGTAGTCATCGGGGAGGAGGCTGCTGAGATCGTCGATGGTGGCATCGGCCGGGAGTTCGAACGGAGCGTCCGAGGTTGACGAGGTAGCGTCTAACGAACTAACTACGACGGGATCCTCGCATCCGACCTTGCGGTGGTTAGACCGGTCTAACGGCAGGTCGGCCGCCATCTGCGTCAAGGTCAATGGCGTTGTCTTGGTGCACGCTGGCTGCGTGGACTCGACGCCGCCCTGTGGAGATATCATGTAGGCCCCAGTCCACAGATCTGAAAGTCGAGGCACTGCGGCTTAATCATCCACCGACACAACGCGCGACAAAACAACGTCAGCGTCACGGACGGACCGAGAGGCACAGGTGGTGCGTGGTGGATGTGCAGCACAACCGCAGTGAGAACTCGGCGGTGCTCGCGCGGGTTCTCGAAGTCTACAGAGCGAATACAGCCGACGTCCTTGGGCGTCGTCCTCGCCAGTGCATCGGAATTCCGCTGTGTTCAATGAGCCGACCAGCTGTGGTTGTCAAGTGGCTGCAGTGCTGAACAGTGCATATATGCCGGTCATCTATGCGTCTGATTGGTGGAATATAGTCGAATATCATCTAAAACGGTGCAGGATTGGCTGGAATTATGGTCTGTGAGCTTTGGTGAATGTGACGTGGCCCACAACGTGGTCATCCATGCTGGGCCACAGACACTGCGTCCATCTACAGTAACGCTGTACAGCGTACAGTATTCGCTGAGGCCGTGCTCATCAGTCGCTGCCACTTCTGTACTTCTGTACTAGGATATCATGGAATCAAATAATTAGTATTGCAATATAATTTTCTGATGCCTGAGTCCCTCAGACGGCGAAGCACTCGCGCAGCAGCACGTCCAGGTGTTCGTCACTCGTGAGCGTCGCTCGCCAGTTGACGCAGAAGGTCTCAAAGTGCTCAAGCGCGATAGAGCCATCATGCGAGCCCGACAGCTCAAAACTGGAGGCGAAATCCTGGAAGATCTGCTCGGCCGATGCAAGTCCTAGCTTGACTGCCGGATGGTTGGCAGCCTGGAAGCT
The DNA here is from genome assembly GCA_023337575.1 of Pythium chondricola. Lineage (NCBI taxonomy): Eukaryota > Oomycota > Peronosporomycetes > Pythiales > Pythiaceae > Pythium > Pythium chondricola. Next base: position 9,310 of record JAADXF010000444.1, on the reverse strand, counting down.
CTTGGCCAGCGCCGCAGGGAACACGCGGCCTTTGCCCGCAGCCTGGAGGCCTCCGTACACTCGTCTGGCACTCTCCTGGTTCTGTAGACTCAGTCGGCCGAGCACACCAGCCAGCAGCTTCTTGATCGTGACCCTGGTGTGCTGCGTCTGCGCCTGGAGCAGCCTAGCACCAATGCTTCCCCTTGCACTGCCAACCCCAAGATCGCTAGGATCGTCCAGCTGCGGCTGCTTGTTCAAGAACTCAAACAGTGCCACGCAGTGGGTTTCGGTCATCGTCAAGCCTAGACTCGAGTGCAGGGCCCCGGCGCAGTGTGCAGCACTGATCGTCCCCGTCTTGGCGTCGATGTAGTGCATCGCTCGCTTGCGTAGAGCCACCACATCGCTCAGGGTCTTCTGCTGCAGCACGCGGCGGATCGTACAGAACACCGCGTCACCAGGCACACTCGTGTCGCCATCCAGTGGGGGCGTCGCGGGCACTGGCGCTTTCGTCATGGGCGTCGCAAACGACGCGTCTTTCAGCGACACGATCTTGCGCTGCTGCGTGGCAGTCGGCGGCGAGGTCATGTCCGTCGCCGACGCCATCGTCACCTGCGTTATCGGGGTGGTAGTAGTGTCCTGTGCCTGCAGCCTCGCGTGCACGTCCACGGCCTTGATGCCTAGGTCGTCCTTCACCTCCCGCACCACGTCTCTGCCGTCCTCGAGTGTCACGAGCACGCGGCGGTTGGTCGTGTTGGCACACCAGCCTTCCCCACCACTGATATGCCACGCGTTGCGCATCATCAGTTCAAAATAGTCCTCGTCGTCGATGCTGGCGCTCACATTGTGGTAGTAGTGGACCCACTGGTCCCACATGATCTTGCCGTTGTGGACGCCGTCCACATCAAACGTCTCGAGGAACTCGCGAAACACATCCTCCTGCGTCTTGCGTCCGGCCAGCACGTCCGGGTGCTGGCTGGCGTCGTACGCCTCCACGATGTCACTGGGCTCCAGTAGACCATTGCCATCCTTGTCCATACGTTGGAATGCCTCCAGCACAAAGCCCATGCGTCGCTCACTCATGGGGTCTCTCACGCCGTACAAAAACTCGCTCAGATCGATCACGCCGCTGCGGTCGCGGTCAAAGTAATGGAACAGCAGCCGCACGTCGGCGTCCGTCATCTCGAGCCCACACTCACGCATCGCCAACTTGAACTCGGCCAGGTTGAGCGACTCGTTCCCGTCCTCGTCCATGATGCGCAACTTGCGGCTGAGGCCACAGAATCCATTCGCGCCACGGGCCGTGAGCGCCGACTTGAGCCGCGTGATGATGGCCTGCACGCCCGCTGGGATCGAGATGGACGGCGTCGCGGTCGAGAGGCTCGGTGGTGGTGGCGGCAGCGTCGGATTCGTGCTGCGCCGACGAGCTGTCGGCGTCGGCGGCCTAGTACCCACACTCGTCGGTGGTGGCAACGGCTCCTCCTTCTTACCCTCCACACTAGACCTGCCTAAACATGCCGCGATACCATCACTCGAGTTGTTGCGGTAACGTACAATGCCACTGCCACTGCCACCGGTCGTGGTCGGACGTGGCGTGTGGTCCAGCACGTCGTAAAAGCTCGCGCGCTGGAAGCTCTGTCGGTTCGTCGACGCCAACTGCGTGGCCAGCACGCGTGCCCCATCCTCCCGTCTGATACCTAGGTCGTTCTGGACCTCCTCCACACTCGCTGAGCCGTCGGCGTGCGTGACCAATAATCGGCGGTTGGCCGAGTTGGCGCTCCATCCGACGCCGCCGCTAATGTGCCAGGCATTGCGCATCATGAGTTCAAAGTAGTCGTCGTCGTCGATGCACGCACTCAGGTTCGCATAGTACGCCGTCCAGTCGGTGAACGAGAGCTTGTCGTGGGTGTGGGCCACATCAAACCCATCCAAGAACTCGGCCAGCACATCCTCTTGCGTCTTGCGGCCCGAGACCACGTCCGGGTGGCGGCGCGTGTCGTAGACACCGACAATGTCACTGACTTCCAGGTAGCCATTGCGGTCCTTGTCCAACAGGTCAAACGCCATGCGCACAAAGAGCAGTCGGCGTTCGTTCATGGGCTCCCGCAGGCCACGCAAGAGCTCGTGGGCATCAATCGCGCCGTCGTGGTTGCTATCAACGTAGTGGAACAGGCTCTGAATGTCCTGTGCCGAGAGCGTCAGCACTTTGGCCTCGCGCAGCGCACACGCGAGCTCGTCCAGACTCAGGCTGCCGTTGCCATCCGTGTCCATGCGCTTGAACTGGCGGTGGAGGGACACAAAGCCCACGATACCCTGGTCCTTGAGTGCGGACCGCACCTGGTGGATGATGCGTCGTAGCTCCTTCGACTGGGCCACACTTGAGTACGGTGGCGACAGGAACGTCGTGCTGGACGGATGTGTGCGACCGTGCTGCTCCGACGCCAATACCGAGGCATGGTGGTCACCCAGCTCGGGCTGGAGGATCGCAAACGTCTGCCGTGAATTGTGGCCCGTCGTGAAGCCACGGACGACGCGACTGGCGGATAGTGTCCCCGGGGGCACCGTGGATGCCCCCGGGGTCACGTGAGGTGGTGGCATTTCCCCGAGCTGCCACGTATTGCGCAGCAAGAGCTCGAGGAACTCGTCGTCGGCCACAAAGAAGCTCACGTTCTGGTAGTAGTTCTCCCACTGCACGCGTGCGATGCGGCCGCTGGCGTCGCTCGTCTCCAGGTCGAAATTCTCAATGAACTCGTGGAACACTTGCTCGTCCGTCTTGCGTCCTGCGATCACGTCTGGGTGCCGTGCGGCGTCGTACCGCTGCACGACGTCGCTCGGCTCGAGTGATGCCTCGCCTGGGGCGAGCAGCGCGTCAAATGCGTAGTGGATGAGCTGCCTGCGGCGAGCCGTCAGTGGCTGGCGGATGAAATCCAGTGCGAGGCTGATCGGGATCGTGCCCAAGTGGTCCTTGTCCAGGTACTTGAACAGCACACGCAGATCCGACTCGCTGAGCGAGACGTGTGTGGCCGACTCGGTCTGCTGGATGGCCTGCTTGAACTCGGCAAGCGAGAGCAGGCCGTGGCCATCCTTGTCGGTCAGGCGGATCTGCCGCGTGAGGGTCACCAAGGACGACAGGCCGCGGTGCTTGATCGCTGCACGCAGTCGCGACAGCACCGACTGCGTACCAGGATCCAGCGAGTCGGCAGACACCACGCTGGCTCGCTGGCCACTGCTAGGATTAGGCTGGCGGAGGCCAGGGTCCACCATGCACGCGGCGAACTGGGATCCCTTGAGGAAGTCGGCCTTGGTGTGCACGGCCTTCGGGGATGCGTTGGTATCGCCAAGCGAAGAGTTGAGGCTATGGCTGCGGTGGAGGCAGTGTGGCACCGACGCTGGCGACGGTGGAGGGAGCTGCACGCTGGTAGGCGTCTTGGTGGCGTGCAGAGCCTGTAGGAGCGAGACTGGAGTGATGGAGGCTGGTGTGGTGACGGTCTTGGTGGTGGCGTCGATCAGCGACGTGCGAGGCGGCGACGCCTTCCACACACGCTTGAGCACGAGGTCAAAGTACTCGTCGCTTGGTACGTGGCCACTGACGCACTGGAAGTAGCTCATCCACTGGTACTGGTTCACAAAGCCGCTGCTGGTCGTAGCCTGCGTGAGCAAGTGGAACGACGCGAGGAATTCGTCGTGGACTTGAGCAGGCGTCTTCTCACCGAACATGACGCTAGGGTGCTTGCTGCTATCGTGGCAGGCCACCACGTCCGCCGTCGAGACGTACCCGAGCCGCTGCTTGTCAAGCTGGTCGAAGACGCTCTGCACCAGCTCCAGCCGGCGGTCAGTCAATGGACCCTACAAGCAGCAGTGTGAGTATTAACATACTGGGGGCCACGTCCACGCCACTCTACGTACACAGAATAGATTCTTGACGGCCTCGGCGGTCGTGCGGCCTTCATCCTGGTTGCCGAGGCACCGCAGTAGCGCACGGGTATCCTGGGTGTTGACAATGAATTTGAGGGCGAGACAAGAAGGAGTGGTGACCCAGGTTCCACTTACGACTTCCGTGACGGAGAGCTGGTTCTCATTGAGCACGCGACGCAGCGTTGCACGACCGAGACCGAGGCCCTGGCTCGTGCCTTCGCCCTGCTGCGCCTTCTCCAGACTCAGACACAGCGATACCCACGCACTATCATACACAAGAGAAGGAGATTACGCCCGGCGCCCTCGCCATGGACAAACAAACAGAGGCATCGTACACCAGGCCGCGCTGGCGCAGCGTGTTTTGGATCGACGCGACGAGGCGAGCGACGTCCACTTGGTCCGCCGTCTCCTGCTGCTGGGTATTCCACTGCGTGAGCGACGTGGGCGCAGCACGCACCGTCGCCATGCTTTTCTCTCTCTCTCTCTCTCTCTCTCGTGATGAGTAGCGGGCTAGTGAGTGAGTGAAAGGAGTGAAGAAGGGTAGGCTGTGCCCAGACCACCCTCCACCTAAAATTGGCCCCAGCGTCAACCGCACCCCACCTTGAAAAATAGAACTGGGCTACCCTCCTTTGATGGATAGATACCCACCACGTGACCATCATCATCACTACCAACCAGGCATCAACACTCTGATGAGTGGCTTTCCACTGCTGAAGGAAGCCGACGATGCTTTCTTCCACCATGCCGACACGCTCGGCTGGTCGTCGAGTCTAGTGTAGCTCATTCGCCAACCTCCCCAGCCGTGCTCAGTTCCAGACAACACAAGATGAAGTCGATCTGCCGCCTTGCCATTGGCCTTGTGGTCCTCACCACTGCGCTCGCCACGCCTGCACTCGCCGATCACAGTGATGTGCCCGAGGAGGCTCTCCCTGCCCCAGCTCCATTCAGCGAGGCCACGACCGTCACGACGTTGTCGACTGTCGGCGCTGGGACTGGGACTGCCGCGACCACGCGCGAGGCAGCGACTGCGACCGAGGCCACATCCACGCGCAGCCAGCGTCGTCAGGAGGGCAAGCACGGCAGGGACGACGACAGCGATGGCTACAGCGATGGCTACGAAAAGAAGAAGCACTACGGGGACGACTATGGGCATGGTTACGGTCGGGGCTGCGACCGTGGCCGTCGCGACGATGGTCGCTACGACTATGGGTACGGCTACGGCCGCGGCGGGTACGACTGGTACGGCTATGGGCCTGGCAGCTACTATAACGACATGTACGGCCCCGGGTACGGCCAGGGTTACGCTGGGTACGACTACCCCAACTACAACGACTTTTACTACGACTACCCCAACGCGAACGGCTTCTTCTAGTGTGGAAGTGAGTGTCGTGTCGTGCCTGTGTGTGTTTCGTTCCAGCCATAACCACCCCATGTATTCCGTCGTGGCCCTCGCTTCGTTGTTTCTTTTCTTCGTTTCTTTCTTTCTATCCTCACACGACACTGCTGTACTTGCCTGTTATACCCGCAGTAGCACTGTCCTGACGCTAGCTATGCCTCCTTCTTTCGGATGTAGCCGCTCGAGCAGAACGACGGCTTGCACACGTAGCGGCGGCCGAGGGCGCGGAAGGAGCCCTTCTTGAGCATCAAGTGGGCCCGCAGCGCGAGCACGAGGCCCGCGGCGATGGCGCCGTCGCGGAGTCGCACCACGAGGTCTTCGTGCGGGTGCCAGCTCCCACTCGCGCTGACGAGGAGCAGCAAGAAGAGGCTGGCCTCGACGAGCAGCACCAGCACCGCGTGCTGCTGCTGGAACGTGAACGGGGACTCGTCGCGGCGGTCGGGCGTGTAGTTGGCCACGAGCAGGTCGTACGCGTCCTGGCGGATGCCGTCGGCAAAGTTGTTGAGGTAGTAGCGCGTGACCGAGTTGACGCCGTCCTGGAGCGCGCCCAGCAGCGTGCGCTTGCCCGTGCGCGTAAAGTCGGTCTTGAGCGCACCCGTACCGGCGTACATGGTGCTCACGTAGTCGGCGTTGTCGGCCCACGTGTTCTTGAACACGACCTCGAACGCCTCGTGCGGCGAGTCCAAGACGCTGGCGGTCACGTCGCTGCTGGTGAACAGCCCTAGCGCCATGAGCATGGCGCGGCGCGCGAAGAGCGACATGACCACGTTCGTGCGGTCCAGATTGTCCATGCAGTTGACGCGGAAGACGCCCTTTTGCCGCGACACGAGCCGGCCGTCGCCGTCGCACTCGAACCAGCCGTACTGCGCGAACTGGTCCTGGACCTCGGCCATCAACTTGGACAGGTTGCCCCACTGCATCTTGCGGCACTCGTGGTGGAAGTCGAACCAGACGTAGACCACCGGCTCGGCAAAGAGCTGGGACGCAGTCGTCGTCGTCGTGGTGGACGACGACAAGGACGCCGACCGCGGGCCGAGCGACGCAGCGTTGGGCAACGACGCCGACCGCGCCTTGGTGGGCGAGTTGTTGCCACCTCCACCAGTCCCACGACTCTGGGCAAACATGGTGTCACTCGCGTGGCTCTGCTGGTTGTACTTTTTGACGTGCTTGCCGTAGGCCGTGCCGAGTTGTGCCTGGTCGCGCACGGTCTTGGACTTGCCCGTCTTGTCGATCAGGTTCACGGCCGTCACGTGGCCATAGCGCTGGATGATACTGTCCATGTGGGCACGGAACGCCAGCTCGTTCCAGTCCACGATGCTCTCATTGCCACTGAACGCGTAGCGTGTCCGTGGCATGTACTTGAGCGTGACGAGCTGGTCCCAGTACAGTGGAATGGAGCCACGGATCTGGACATAGGAGCAGATCGAGCGGTTCGGTTTCACCACGAGCATCTCGGTCTCGGCAAAGTTGGCGACGTAGCCGTCCTTGTCCACGCCGCGCACGTTGAACCGCGTGCCGACGCGGTGGCGGCTGCGACGTGTGAAAAAAAGCACGTCACAGCGCATGCCCTGGATTTCGCATTTTTTCATGATTTTGACAAATCCAGAGATCACCGGAAGAATCCAGTCGTGGAGGTGGAGCTCGATAAACTTGGATAAAACCGGTTTGTTCCAGAAGAAATCGTCCTCGGCTTTTTGCCACAACGGCAGTTTCTGCGCATTCGCCGACGTGTAATGGCTCGCGCGGCGCTGCGCCGACAACGTGAGGTCGTAGTCGTAGGAAAAGTAGAACGTGCGCGACGCGATCACCGACTGGAGCATGCGGATGTAGGTTTGTTGGTCCTTCTGCTCGCGCTTGGATGCGTGCTTCATGAAGCTGCGGTGCGCCGCGGCGCTCACGGGCACCAACGCCAACTCGAGAACCGAAAAGATTTTTTCCGAGGATGGACCCGAGCCGATCACGCGCGCCTCTTTGATCACAGCGAGGTGCGGACCGCTGAGCAGCGAGTAGATGCCGTACACCGCGTGGATCGGCATCGCGTTGGCGTCGTGACGGTCGTCTGGCACCGACGCCAACTGCTCGATCTCGACACCGCAAGAAGACGACGACGCCGATGAGATGCCGCCGATGCTGCCGGCGGCCTCCGCGCCCACCGAGAGCCGCAGCCATCCGTTGGTGCCTGAGCGGCAGTCCTCCAACAGCAGCTCACTGTTCTCCACGTGGACCTTGAACATGCTTCTCCCTTCTCCTCTCCTGCACTGTAGCTTGGTGTTCTGCCTCCACGCTGGGATGGCGATCGCCAGCGACCGTTGTCGTCCCGTGTGTTCGGTTGTGTCGGCACGTCAGCACACCAAAAATGACTTCCTGGTAGTCATTCGATAGTGGGAGTGGCACCCACTTCAATGAGGCAACAAAGGGTTGTTTTTGGGATGGAGATTGGGGGGGGGCGCTGTCGCAAAAGGTGGAAAAAGGCGACGCCGAGAACACACTTTTCTTTCGAGGAAATTACTATTCTCGTGGAAAATAATTGTCAGACGCCAAACGCAATGATGTTTCTATTTGAGTGGTTTGGATACTACGTAGTATGAGGCTTGGGCGCTGGCGTTGTTCGGTGGCGTTCTCCCTGGTGGTCGCGGGTGATACTGTATCCAGCGGATGTGTTTTCTTTCGTGAGTCTTGGTGTAAGGTTACGTGGCTAGAGCCTTCCTTTATGATCGGTACTTGCGCATGAAGCGGCGTTTGCGGGAGCCAAACGACTTGTCGCTGACGTCGCTCATCTCGTCAAAAGACCATTTCTTGGTCTCGGCGGGTGCCTTCACCGTGGAAGTTGTGACGTTGGTGAGCTTCGGCAGGCGTACTGTCGAAGCCTGTGTGGCAGCCTGGCTGGATGGCGAGCTGGTGCGCAACACGTCGGCGTATGTGACTGTCGGGTTTTTGTCCTCCATCATCATCAGGTCATCCACGAGCTCCCACTCGTCTTGGACCACGACCCACTGCTGCAGCTCTGGTCGCGACTCATTCAAGTCAAACCACTGCTCGTCGGACAGGTCCGGCGAATCCGACTCCCACTCAGAATCTCGGCGCTGGGCCACCGCTTGGATCTCGCGGACCATCTCCGACAGCATCGAGGCGGCGAGGTCCATGCGAAACTGCGCGGCGATCAGCACGTCCTCCATCACCTCCGCCGACACTTCCGGGAAGATCTCAAGAAGGCTCGTGATCTTCTGCACGCTCGCGATCGAGTTGATGTCCTGCGAGCCGTCACGCGTCGCCGGATTCCACGAAGACGAGCGGGCGAAGTCGATCTCCTCGACGGCGTTTGTCCAGCGTGAGCGTGGTCGGCTTCGAATCGCGCCCTTGCGGATGCTGAGTGTGGTCGAGACGCGCTGCTGGGCCATTATTGTTGGTGTCGGTGGTGGCTGAAAAATGTCGGTGTTTTTTCAAGTCGGAAGTTGGTTGGATTGTGAGAGTGAGGGCGACCGGGGGAGACTGGGCCGACCAAAAGTGTGGGTGGGAAGAGGCGTGGAGGTTGCTGTACTGTAGGCGAGTGATGGTTTGTGTCGGTGCTGGTGCCGACGGCGATTGCGAAGGCTTTCCGTCGGAAAATGAATATTGGGTAGGTTGAAATGCTGATCTGAGAGAACGAACCGACGAGAACGGTTCTCCTGACGCGATATTGAAGAGAACATGACCATCACTCTCAAATTTCCAGTTTGGACCACAAGAACCTGCTCCGAACACAAATCAGACCGTTTGCGACAACACAAAGCGACGCTGACGACGGTGGCGTCACGGATTCAGACATCTAACCTCTAGCAATCAATAAACGTCAGAACCGCGAGAACAAAATTGGATCTGAAAGGCAAACCGGTTGTATACCGGGTTTGCTAATCACAGCTACAGCTTCACTCCGTTTATTTACGATACACTACTGAAATAAGATGACCAACTGCAACAAGGTCACGTTCACTTGCGGAGGCTGCGGCGGCACGATGGCGTCACCGGAGCTGGCTTTGGGGCAGG
>JAADXF010000443.1:0-18717 GCA_023337575.1 Pythium chondricola | reverse complement strand
GACAACGTACGCCTTGTAGGTCTTGTCCGTCTTTTCCTGGGACTGGATGAGCGGCAGCTCGCCGTAGGTCTCGGTGAGCGTTGGCGCCGCCACTGCGGCCTGTGACGAAAGTATGATCGATCAGACCACGCTGCATTCAACAGGACATAGTATAGACAACATACCGCCTGCTTCTGGCGCTCAAGGATGCGCAGTTCCTTCTTGGTCAGCTTCTTTTCCTTCGGAGCTTCGTCCGCCATGGTGGTCTTCTTCTTCCTTTCGTGTGGATTGACAGTGAATCACAGAAATGGACATATGGACATGGTGAGAGCCACAGAAACAAGATCCCTTTTGGGATTGGCTTAAATTCAATTTAGATATTTGACCAATCAACATGTGATGTGAGGTTTTTCAACCAATCACCGTACAGGAGATGCTATGACACAGTTCTCGGGATGGGTCCACTTGAAGCGACACAAGAAAAAGAGGAGAAGGAGCACGTGGCCATGGTGGCTCTGGTCAAGACGCTGCGTTCGTTGGATTCGAATGCGCTGCCGCGAGTACGAATGCATGCGACCGCTCCTTAGTCACACCATTATCCTCTCCTCCTCTCCTCCTCTTCTCACTGGAACCGTCCGAGTAGGCTCTCGTATCGTTTCTACTGCGCCCACACCACCTACATGTAGCCACTGGTACTTGCTTCAATGGCCACAAGTGACTTCACGTGGTCTACAGTACACAAGCACTGCATGCTTGTGATGCGACAGGCCTTGGGACATGGGGTTCGTTCACGCAACAGCTCCAGGACTTCTGTGCCCCCTCCCCCCAAGACATCGATACCTGACTGTACAGAAGCGTACCAGCTTCTAGTGTCCGAACCCTCCAACACACCGTCCGCTTGCTCTCCAGCTGAGCACGACAACGCATTGTCATTATGTAGTCTTCGTCCTGTACTGCACAAGGCTGCTCCCACCACGGACGTCACCACATCAGGATGGCTACATGCATTTCATTGGCTAAAATACCGATTAATCCTATTTGATTGGTCAAATATACCGGCCAACCATCTCGTTCACAACTTGCCGACTCGAATGCTCCGCATCGCCGTCATGACCGCCAAGTCGACCGCGCGCGCGGCCTCCAAGCGCTCCGCCGCCGCCGCAGCCACCTCCGCAGAGCCTTCCGCCTCCTCCTCCGCACCTCCGCGTCGCTCTGCACGTCTCTTCTCTCTCGCTGCGTCCGCAAATGTCCCCACTTCACCGGCACCTGTGGACGACCGTAGCTCTTCGTCCGAGCCGACCCTGAAGAAGAAAAAGACGCGTACAGCCCCACCGAAAGCACCAGCACCTGGCAGCACCTCGGTGTCGTCCCCTGGAGCCGTCGATTTCAAGCACGGGACGCTGTCACGCAGGTACGAAGAGGGCAAGCTCGCCACGGGCAAGTACAAGGTCGTCGTGGGCACGGACGAGGCCGGCCGCGGGCCACTGGCTGGGCCAGTGGTGGCCGCTGCGTGCTACGTTCCCTTGCACGTGACCATCGCTGGCATCCACGACAGCAAGAAGCTCAACGAGTCACAGCGGGAGTACCTCTACGAGCAGCTCACGTCGCACCCCGAGGTCAAGTATGCCGTGCACATCAACAGTGCGCAGCGCATCGACGAGATCAACATCCTCCAGGCCTCGCTCGAGGCCATGGCCAACGCGGTGGCGGCGCTGGACGTGCGCGCGGACTTTGTCTTTGTGGACGGCAACCGCATGCCCACGCAATTGGCGGTGGACGCCGAGACGGTCGTGCAAGGCGACAGCAAAGTGTACTCGATCGCGGCGGCCTCGGTGATCGCCAAGGTCACGCGAGACCGCCTCATGGTTGCACTCGATGCGCAGTACCCGCAGTACAACCTCAAGCAGCACAAGGGCTACCCGACACGCGAGCACATGGCGGCGATCGCCAAGCACGGCGCGTGCGCGGCCATCCACCGCATGACGTTCGCGCCACTCAAGCCACAAAAGGACGCTAGGAAACCCAAAGCCACCAAGTGATGCGAATAGAATTAGAATCGAATACATAGTTGGACTACCTACTCTAGGCGGCCAGTCCGCGTGAGAACAGACAGTGAGGAGGCACGGGTCAGTTCGACCGGGTAGACCTCGGCGAGGCGGCCCGACCCAAAGCTGGCGTGGCTCTCCCGCAAGCGCAGTTCAAAGCAGTCGTCACACACGCGCTGGACATCCATGTAGCCCAGCTCGGGCAGCAGCATCCGCCTTGTCGAGTGCTCGTAGCAGAACGAATTGCCACAGCTTCGACAGTGGTGGCGACGGATGAGGAAGGTGAACGGGCAGGCACACGCCTTGCACGACGAGTCCTTGCACCAGCGTGGGACGCTGCCCGGCGGTACGAGGCTGCTGCTGCTGAAGGCGCTGGACCGGGTGACCGACGAGGCGTTGAGTCCGTCATCGCCGAAGAACCTAGGACGGTAGACAGTGGCAACGGAGGAGGACGCGGAGGAGGAGGAAGACGGCAGACGAGCGGAGAGAGGAGCGTCAAGCGTGGAGGAGCCTGGGGTCGACGACCACGCAAAGCGGCGATGGGGAGCGCACGCAGTCATCGGCGGTCGCAGCTTCGACTGCACTTGTGCTGGTGGCACTGTGGCCTCCTCCCCCGCGTCGTCTTCTCCTGCATCCGTAGGCTCCGTGTCCTGGCCATCAGCGGCGCTGTTGTTGTCACAGTCTTCAGACAGTTCCAGGCCAAAGCTGCCCGAGTGGCGATGGTGGAGCTGCACACTCTCTGCTCGTATCTGCGTAGTCACAAACCGCTTGACGATCTCGTCCTGCTCCTCCTCTGGGTTGGCAGCGGCGGCGGCGGTCTTGAGCTCCTCCCTCAGCTGCTTGACCTTCATATCCAAGTGCGCGTGCTGCTGCTGCTTCCATCCTGAGGTCGTACTACGGCTGCGGTTCTGTACAAAGAGCTCCGCCTTGGTCGTGGACGCCACAGTGGAGAGAGTGGAGAACGACCCCCGCCGACCTGGAGCGGATGGAGGACACACGGATGCCGGTGGGGCTGTTACTGGCTTGGCAGTGGCAGCCATTGCCACCACGAGCTGTGGACGGCGCTGTGCTTCCTCCTGGAGTGCCTTCATTGCCTCGGCGTCGAGCAGTTCCAGGCGCTGGTTGCCTCCTTCCGATTCGTAGAGGTGGTCCACAAGCTTGACCAGCACTGGCGATGCCTGCAGTGGCGGCAGTGTGCTGGGCTTGATTACTGATGTCTGCATGTTGAGTAGCTGAAGACGCAGCACGGCTAGCTCGGCCTGGAGCTGGAGGTTGTCCTGCTGGAGCTTGGAGACGTTGCGGCTCTCAAGACGCAGGATACGCAGGGTCTTCTTTGCCTGGGACCTTCGTATGAAGCACTGCAACGCCAGGGCCAGTCGCTTGGTGGCCGCGTACCGTCGTCGTGTGGCGTGGCACCGGTAGAATGCAGCGATCGCGGTGGCTGCTTGCGCCTCTCGCATCGCCTGCACGACGGCAGTGGCCCAGCGTCGTCGTGCGTGGGTCTGGCAGGTCACGACGGCGTGGAGAAAGCGTCGGTATCGTCGCTGCGCCAGCCACCGACGCACGGTTGTCTGCAGAATCGTGGCACTGGAGTTGCGTCGCAGCCAGAGCACGTGGCGCCGCGCAGTGCAGCCACGGAGCTGGGCCTGCAGTCGCAGTACGGCCTTGCGTAGTAGTAGGTAGCGTCGGTGGACGACGTAGCCACGTAGGGTCTTTTGAAGCACGGTGGCAGCAGCGTGGGAAGTGCAGACACGTAGTTGCTCTAGCTGCTCGTAGGCTGCTCTGCGGAAGAAGACCTTGGTCTTGCCGAGACTCACGTCAAGCGGGGCACTGGGCACAAGTGTATGGAGCCTGGCGAGCAGATCGAGTGTCGTGGGTGGTGTGGACTTTGCCTTGGTCGTGGCGGAGAAGGACGAGAACAGAAGCACGCGCTCGTACCGCTCGGCGAACTGGTGGTGGGTCATGCGGACGGGGAAGCCCGCTCTCGCCACCCTCACGGCTTCCAGGACGCCACCACTGCGTAGCTGCTCCAGTACACGCGGCGCATGGAAGGAATCACGGACGTTGCAGTCGTTGGGCTTGATGCAACGCACATAGTGTGGCGCCGTGGCGCGAATACGGTCGAGCAGGTCCACGAGCTGGAGCTTGAACTGCGTGCCAACGCTGACCGCTGCGAGCGTGGACTTGTGCTTGGCGGTGGCACTCGTGGTGGTGGTGGACGCCGTCTTGGCCGTGTAGGTCGTGCTGAGGCTGTGGACGAGCGGTGTGGCCGACGTGGCCAACAGTGCGGCGGCCGTCTCACAGAAGGCGTCCTTGTTCTTGGCCAGGAAGCCGTCCACTGCGTAGCTCACTTTGCCAGCGTAGTGTGCGACCACAAAGTGGCTCTGTCGCTGCCAGCCTGCGGGTGGTGGTGCAAAGTGTGGGTGTTTTTCCTTCTTATCGAACTCGGCGTAGAGCTTGGCGAGCAGCGCACGGTCGGAGCCCTGCGGGAAGAGACACTCCTGATCAGCCAAGGAGAAGAGACCGATGGGCTTGCGTTCAAAGAGCTCGAGGCACGCGCTGTTGTTCGGGAAGTCGATGAAGGCCCAGGCGATGCCTTCGTCCTGGTACAGTCGCTGCTCCTGTGCGAAGACGAACTCGTTGAACTGGTGCTGCAGTGCCTCGTTGGCGTAGTTGATACAGAGCTGCTCGAACGAGTTGACCGCCATGTCTTCAAAGCCAAAGATATCAAGCAGGCCAATGCACTGCACTGCGATCGACGGCTTGCCCACGGCTTCGTGGTGGATCTGGCGGTTGATCTTGTCCACGAGCCACGCGAAGAGCAGGCGGTAGCACTCCATCACGAGCGCGTTGCGCGTGTGCTCGGCCTGGGGCACGTCCATGGCCACAGTGAGCGACTCGGTGGCCGTCGTGAGCGTGCGCTTGGTGAGAGCAAAGGCCAGCCGGTCCGGGTCGACCCGCAGCAGCGCCGCGGCGGTCATGAACGCCGCGTGGCCCGCTGTGATGATGGCTTCCTGGTCGCCCGCCGCACTCTGGCGACGGGAGAAAGTCACGTTGCCCAGGTGCAGCAGTGCTGCGACCACTGACAGCACGTGGACGACCTCGTCGTCACGCAGACCGATCTGCTGCATGGCGCGCAGCGTCCGCTCAAACTGTGTGGCGTCGTCTACACCGTCGCGACGGGTGAGGCACCCGCTCTGGCTCAGGATGCGGAACTCGGTGGCACTGCCGAGACGCCACGCGGGTGCAGCCGCGGTGATGATAGGGTTGGCGGTCTTGGCCGCGGCCGCGATGAGTTCGTAGAAGACGTGGAAGTTGCGTTCGTTTGGTGACTGGCTGATCACGCGGATCTTCTCCAGCAAGTACGTGCGGATGCGAGCGCCGACGATCGCGTGGCGTGGGCCAGTGTCGAACTGGAGCTCGATGAACTTGCCAAAGCGACTGCTGTTGTCGTTGCGTACAGTGCGGGCGTTGCCAAACGCCTCGAGGATTGGGTTGGAATGGAGCACCTGGGCTTCGATGGTCGGGTGGCCGTCGGCCGCGGACGCTGACGTGCCACAGGTCTCGGCAAAGTACTTCATCATGATCTTGGTGGCCTCGGTCTTGCCAGCGCCACTCTCGCCGCTGATGAGGATGGACTGGTCGCAGCCATTGCGGACGACGTCCACATACGCCGCACGAGCGATCGCGAAGAGATGTGGGGCCGCCGTTGCGCCACCGTCCACCGTAGGGGCGTACGCGTCCACTGTATCTCGAGTGTACAATGCAGGCAAGCCCTTGAACGGGTTCACCGAGATGAGGATCTCGCCGATGCGGGTGTAGATGGCATCACGAGCGTACCGCAGCCGCAGCGCGTGAAGGATGGAGGCTTCATGGAGGTGAGGAAGCGCCACGAGGTCGCTCGGGTCGGCTTCCTCGGGCTGGTTCTGGAGCAACACGTTGCGGCACTCGCCTGGCGGGAGCGTGATGTCCAATTGGCGTCCACTGGCCTGCAGCTCGACGGTCACGGCGTCCACACTCGGTGAGGCTCGCTGGTGGACGCTGGTGATCTGTGCCGCGGTCCAGGCCATGCCGTCGGCTGGGTCCTGGACCCACACGAGCGCGCCAACGTCCATGGTGATGGATTGATCGATGCGAAGCTCAAGCGGTCGGAGAATTCCCGAGTGATTGACATGCGTGGAATTTAGTCAGCGGGCGGGTTAAGATTCGCCGCTGCGCTATTGATAGCGTGGTCGATGGATCGCTATTCCAGGTGACACGCAAGCGATGGGAATGTGGGGGGAGGAAGGGAGAAAAGATGTGTTCGTTTTCATCCGGGACCGGGACTGCCTATGTGTTGTTACCTAAATGAATGAGATCGCTCGCATCCGTCGACCTAGTCACGCTTGTCAAATGAGCACCGTGGATCGCCGTCCATCCGTGCGACGAAGCGTCTTGCATTCGAGCTTCGCGATGGCGACATGCTAGTTCTCGTCTAAGAGCTCCACGCGTGCGCGTGGCTACCGTGGCTGCTGCCGACGCTCGCGCTTTCGTTGCTGGTGGTAGCGCTCTGCGACGTGCTGCTGCCGTACTGGCGGTACGACTGCTGGTGCGAGCCCTGGTGCTGATGCTGCTGCGAAGGGTTCTGCTGCTGGTAGCCTTGTGGCATCATGTGGCCCCAGCCACCCATTGGCTGAGCACCGTACGACGCCCAACCGTAGTGCTGGCCATACGACGCGGGGGTCGAGGCAGCGTTGGCACCGGCAGCCTGGTTCGACGAGCCGGTGGACGCAGCGTGGTCGCGAGCGTTGCCACCGCTCGACGCCTGGTAGCCCTGGAAACCAGAGCCAGAACGTGGCTGCTGTGACGACGACGAGCCCTGGCTGCTGCTGTTCTTGCCGTGGCTCTGAGGCGCGCCCTGCTGGTGGCCGTGGTGGTGGTGGCCAGACTGCTGGAGGTATGCGCCGCTGATTTCACCGAAGCCTTGTGGGATCGCACCTGGGTAGTCGTGCAGGTGCTGATCCTGGTACGGAACATTTGGCGCGTTCGCGAAGCCTGGCATAGGACCCTCGACGCCGTACGGCACGCTACCACGAGGTGGGTACTGCGCGCGCGGGCTGTACTGGGCGTACTGAGGGTTCTGGTAGTAGCCGTAGCCCTGGTAGTAGCTCGCGTAGTTGTATGGGTTGTACGCCATGGTCATGCCCGGTGGTGGAGGAGGAGCGTAGTGTGGGTGGTATCCTGGTGGAGCCTGGTGGTGCGGTGGAATACCTTGCTGGTGAGCGTGTGGGTGGTGCTGGTGCGGTTGGCTTCCCTGCGACTGTGGGCCCTGCTGCTGCTGAGGTTTCTGCTGCTGGTTCTGCTGCGGCTGCGACTGGAACTGACCCTGCGGCTGCTGCGACGCGTGCGTAGGCGACTGCGAACCAGCAGCAGGTCCCGTGCTACGTGGAGCGGTACCCTTCGGCGTGTTGGACTGGTTGCTTGGGCCACCAATACCCATCGAGTACTGTCCGTACGAAGCCTGATAGAGGCTCGTGGAGGACTTGGAGCCAAAGTCACCCGAGTAGGACGAACCGGATCCAATCTTGTTGCTCGCGTGAGTCTGAGCAGCAACCTGGAATGGACCGCCCTGCGCGCGAGTTGGCGTGCTGCGCTTGACTTCATCTGGCTTTGGAAGCGACGCCGGCGATGGCGCAGATGGCGCAAAGCTGCGTGGCGACTGCGCCGACTTTGGCGTCAAGCGACCAGACTCAACTGACAGGCCTGGTGGCGCCGAGCCCGTCTTGCGCTCTTCCTGCTCCGCAGCACGCGGCGCTGGGGACAGTGGCGCCTTCTTCTTTGGCGACTGCGCAGGCTGGGTGCCCCACGCGTTGGTCTCAACCTTGGTGGTCGTCTTGGTGGCAGTCGCGGTGGTCGTGGACGAAGCCGTTGCCCAGCCACGCGGTGATGGTGGTTCGTTGTGCTCCACACCGTTCAACGAAAAGCTTCCGAACTGAAGAGCGAGGTTGGCCGAGACACCAGCTTCCCATCGGCCGAGCTTCAGGTACTTCGGGCTCGCCGCGCCACCGGCGGTAGTCAAGTTGTCCGAGCGATCAACCGGCAGGTCACGAGGCGAAGCAACAGGGTTAGTGGCAGTCGTCACCGGCGACTTGGTCTCGGTTGAAACGCTGGTGATTGGGCTACCTCGAGCCCAGGCGTTTGGCGTCTGCACGGTCTTTTTCTCGGTGGTTGTGGTCGTGGTGGCGGCCCAGTCACCCATGGCTGACGTCGACACGTCCAGCGATCCCCACGCAGAAATGCTCGCGGTTTCAAGTGGCTTTGGATCGGAAATCTTTGGCGACGCGATCTTCTCGGCTGGCTTGGACGCGACTGGAGATGCGACCTTCTTTGGGGAGGCTGGCGCCATCTTCTTTGGGCTTGCTGCCGCTGGCTGTGCTGGTGTGGATGCAGGAGTACTTGGTGCCTTGCTCGGCGACGTGACTGGCGCAGCAGCTGGAGTTTTCGTTGGCGATGCCACTGGTGCTGGCTTGGCTGCAGGCTTTTCCACGGCTGGCTGTGGTGGGTTTGGTGGCGCTGCTGGTTTCTGTGGCTGTGCGAGTCCGACGAGGTTGGGCTTCTTCGTCCAGGCGCCAGTGAGTCCAGGGATCACCGGTGGTGGCGTGGCCACTGCTGGCTGCGTCTCCGCGTGCTTGGTCGCCGCCGACGACGGTGGTGCGTCCTTGCGCCGGCTCCTGGTCTTGTTCTCGTCTGTGTTGTCGGCGTCGGCGTTTTCACCGTTCGCGTTGTCGGCGCGTGGCGCTGTTTCTCGGCCTCGGCCGCCACGGCCGCCGCCTCGCGAAGTGGGTGCGCCACGACCGCGCACGTTGCCGCGTCCGCCTCTGTTGCTGCTGGTCGATCGCTCGTTATCGTCGGCGGCCGGGTTGACGGCGTCGGTGTCTTGCTGTTTGTTGTACGCTGGTCGAGGGCGCGATCCATCACGGCCGCCGCGGAACGAGGTGCTCGTTTCCTATCGGTATGCAAACACACACAGAAATGTCAGTGTTGGAACCACTATGAACGATGATGGTGATGATGAAACCACCAGCGCGAATGGAAACGTACCGTCTTCTTTTTTCCCTTTTTCTCGACCGTGGCCCATTCGTCGGCGCCGCCGCCGCGGTGGTTCTCCCAGAGCTCGCTCACGGCCTGCTCCATCTTGGCCTGGTCGCCCTTGGTCTTTTCCAGCAACTGCAACAGCACTTGGTCGTCGGTGCCCGTGGGGCAGAGCTCGCGCACCTTGGCGAGCTCGCGCGCCTGCTTGCCGCTCTTACTCATGGCGGTCGTCGTCGCGGAGGAAGAAGAGGAGGAGCCTTGCACGGCGTCATTGAGCGCCTGCAGCTGGCGGCCCTTCTGGAGAAGGTATTCACGCTTGGTGCTCATTGTGTTTTCTCTGTCTGTAGGGGGGAAATGGGAGGAAGAAAGGAAAGGGGGGAGTTGGCTGCACGTCGCGTCGGGGGAAACGAGCACCCGGCGGAGAGCAAGAGGAGGGGAGCGGAGAACCGAGATTTGCCTCTTGTTCGCCGAGTTTTGGGTTTGGTTGTGGGGGTTTGGATGCCCGCTCGCCGTCCGCTCCAGCTGGGTTGGCTCGCGAAAGGAGCAACGCCCGACGGAGGAGTGATGGTCACGCCCGCGAGCCAATCCGCGGTGAGAGATCCAAAACTGTGTTCCAAAAACCTCGATCATAGAACCTTCGATTCAAGGTTTATTGCCGGTAATGAATAACCAGCGCATATTAGCGAACCCGGGGCAACAATTCGTTGCTTCAACATGCACCGACCTATCTCATGGGCAGGCAACAACATGGATGCATTCGTTTCCTCGGTCTATAGTTCACCGCATTCCGTGATCTGAATGTTGAGCTTGGGCTTGTCGTTGGGGCCGACGGGAACGCTCTCCATCTTGCGGAGTACGAGCAGCGACGCGGGGTCAAGCAGCTTGCCGAACACGACGTGCTTGTTGTCGAGCCATTCGCAAGGCGCGCAGGTCAAGAAGAACTGGCAACCATTCGAGTTTGGGCCGCTGTTCGCCTGTAGATACACAGCCATCAGTCGTGGTAGTCCGATGACAACCGCTAACCAAACAATGTTGTACCATGGACAAGAGCCCTGCATCCGTGTGCTTGTGGATGAAATTCTCGTCCGGGAACTTGTCACCATAAATGCTTACACGCCCCGTTCCATCGCCCTGCAATCAAACGAACCCATCAATTGATACTGCAAGCAAATCTTACCAGCTCCAGAGAACTTGAATGTACCTTGAGGAAATCGCCTCCCTGCATGGGATACAATCGCACGCGAAATTATGCGTCAGCTCACCGAAGATCGATGCTACATGCGGTGTAGATTGCGTCAAGCGCGTACCTGAACCATGAACTCCTTGATCACTCTGTGGAAGGAGCATCCCTTGTAGCCGACCGGCAAGTTCGACTTTCTGTGTGGACATTCGACAAATACATCAACATCGCTGGAAGAAGCACACATACCACAAACGCACACTTACTTGTACTCGCCTGTGCAAAACTGCCTGCAAGTGTCCAATGGGTCAGCAGCACAAACAGATCAGCATCAACTCCCTGCGAAACACCGAATCTCACAAGCCTCACCGAAAGTTCTCGACGGTCTTTGGGCAATCGTTTTTAAACAGCTCGATCTTGATGCGTCCGGCGGGCACGCTGCCGATCGAGACGTCGAAGAACACCACCGGATTCCCGCGCTTGAGTTCATCGCTGAGCAGCGGATCCATTCTGTGGGTTGGGATCGATTCGTTCGTTCCTACACAATGGCGTCGGTCATCCTACTGTAGGAAGCGTTTTATACAATTTTTGAACAATCAAACAGAACAAAACGTTCTTTTCAGTTTTATTTCGTCTTTTAGCGTTTTTTTGTTATATTGGTCTTCCTCTAGAATTGAGGCACTAATTCTCATTTCTGAAAGATAAGTACCTATTTAAGGCTTATAAGCCTTTTAGGAGTGTTTATTTAATCGTTTCAAACAAAATCTGTGCAAAAAGACGTTTATAAAACGTAATAAAACGCCTTGTTTGAAACGCTGAAACAAACGCCCGAATCTATATCCCTACAGTACATACCAGACCAGATACAAACTACTCGCTGTCTCTATCAAGCGTTCTTAACAATCTCCTTCCACCGGTCGCTGTTTTGTTGACTATAAATTTAAATTAAAATAGGGTTGAGTTGAACCCACTATGGATCCAGTCCCTATTGACTGTGAGTGCCACCGTCGCACAACGACTGCGGTCCCTCCCCATTCGGAATTCTTCATCTCCTCCATCTCAGCTCTCCTCCGCGTCGCGTTCTCCGCCGCCCTCCGCACTGTTCTCCGCCATGGCGTTGAAATTGTACCCCCCGTCGGCGCACAACGTCTTCCATGGCGTCAACATTCAGTACCCGCAGCATGTCGACCAGGCCGTGCAGCAGATCTACGCCGCGTGCAAGGGCATGGGCACGGACGAGCAGACGCTCATCTCGGTGCTCGGCTCCAAGTCTCCGGAGGCGCGCACGCTCATCGCCATGCGCTACCAAGCGCTGTACAACAAGCCGCTCAAGGAGCTGATCAAGGGCGAGACGTCGGGCGACTTTGGCCGCCTTCTGCGCATGATCTCGACGCCGCTCCACGAGACCGAGGCGCAATTGCTGTACGACGCGACCAAGGGCATGGGCACGAACGAAAGCCAGATCACCCAGATCGTCGCGGGCCGCACAAACGCAGAAATGGATATCCTCAAGAAGACCTACTTTCGCCTCTTCAACAAGGACTTGACGGTCACGCTCAACTCGGAATTGAGCGGCGATTTCAAAAAAGTCGTGATTGCGATGCTTCAGTCGCAGCAGGAGCCATTCAACCCGTCCATCCACACGGCGGTCAAGGCGGAGGACGACGCTGTGCAGCTGTACAAGGCCGGCCAGGGCCGCATGGGCACCAACGAGGAAGTGTTTATTGGGATCCTCGTCAAGTGCCCCACCGAGTACCTCAAGATGATGGACGCCGCATACGTGCGCAAGTACAACAACAACATCGCCAAGGCCATCGACAAGGAGTTTAGCGGCGACGCCAAGAAGGCGCTCAACTACCTGGGTACGTTTTTTTTTTCTTCTCGTTTTTATCTGCCGACAGTTTCTTTTTTACGGATAAAAATTGGATCTATCCCACAGTCAAGAGCGTGATGGACCCGTACCCGACGATCGCCGAGCTGTTTGAGAGCACGATGAAGGGCTTTGGCACGCGGGAGACAGCGCTGAGCACCGCGATCGTGCGGTACCACTGCGTCCTGCCAGGCGTCAAGCAGGCGTTCAAGAAGCTGTACGGTAAGGAGCTGCGCGATCGCATCAACGGCGAGACCAGCGGCGACTACCGTCGTCTGTTGCTCGAGATCTACGACGCGCCACAAGATGCGGGCGTTAACGCTGTGCCTGCTGGTGCCAAGCCAGCAGCTCCTGTCCCAGGTGTGGCGCCACCAGGAGCTGCTCCGACCGGGTACCCTGCTCCGGCTAGCTACGGAGCTGCTCAGCCACCAACGCCGGGACTCACAACCGCGTACCCGGCGCCAGCAGGCCAAACGACGTCAGGAGGATACCCACCGGCCGCTCAGGGTTACCCTGCATCGGGTCATCCGCCTGCTCACGGGGCTGCTCCAGGATACCCACCGCAGCAGACTCCTGCTCCGGGATACCCAGCTCAGCAGACCCCAGCGCCAGGCTACCCACCGCACCAGCCAGCTCCTACTGGATACCCTGCTCCGCCGGCCCCAGCGCCAGGCTACCCGCCGCACCAGCCAGCTCCTTCAGGATACCCTGCTCAGCAGCAACCAGCACCAGGCTACCCACCTCACCAACCGGCGCCTACTGGGTACCCGCCACCGCAAGCTGCGGCAGGTTACCCACCCCACCAGCCAGTACCAGCTTATCCTGCACAGCAGGCGGCGTACCCGGCACACGGTGCTGCTGCTCCCGGCGCGTACCCTCCTCAGGGCCAGTACCCTCCACAGGCGGCGCCAGGCTATCCTCCACAGCAGCAGCAGTACCCTCCAGCCGCTCAGGGCTACCCACCGCAGGGTTACCCGCCGGCAGCGCAGGGCTACCCACCACAAGCGTACCCTCCACAAGGTCAGTACCCGCCCCAGGCTTACCCCCCGCAAGGTCAATACCCACCGCAGAGTGCCCCCGGTTACCCACCACAGCAGGGCTACCCAGGCTACCGATACTAAGCGTCCTCGTGTGCGGCTAGGTGGCGTATCACTACATACATGTATAAATATCCAACGGAGGACTCAAGGCATATGATCAGTCAGGTCGCCACCAAGCTAATGACTCGAAAGACCATCGGCGGTATGTGTAAGGCTGCTAAACCGGATACTGGATTGAATATGGAACGGAGGACGATAGAAACGGTCGGCTACATCAAGAAACGGCGGGGCCTCCGAGCCTAGAGCTCGATCGAGGCAACCGCCACCGCAGCGAGTGCCGTCATGGCGACAGCGACGGCCGACGGAGCGCCACGCGACGCCGCGTTCGTCTCCTCCGTTGGGCTGGGCGACGCATCCTTGGGCGAGTCGGTCTCGCCGACGTCAGCAAATGATCCCGAGCCCGAGCCGGCGAGGAAGTCGGGGATGATCACCATGATGGTTGGCTGTCCTGGGGCCGCAGCGCCTGGCGTGACCGTCGGGATGGCGTCGCTCGACATCGCACCGTCAGTGGTAGCCGCAGCATCGGCAGCAGCGGCGTCCGCCTCGGCGCCAGCGACTGGGACACCTCCAGTCGGAGGCAGAACGCCATTGTTCGTGGCCTCCATTCCGACAGGTGCCTCACCGGCTGGGAAGCCATTGCCTGGGAAGCCGTTGCCTGGGACACCATCAGCTGGGAAGGCGTTGCCTGGGAACCCATTGCCTGGAAAGGTCTCGAGGCCTGGACCACCAGCGTTTCCCTGTGGCGGCCACGGTCCATTCGCCATCTCCATCGGTGGAGCACGGATGGAGCCTGGGGGAGCGAACTGGAGACCACGGAGAGTGGCCGAGGCGGAGGTAGCGCAGTAGCAGAGAGTGGCGAGCACGACGAAAGTCTTCATGGTCACTAGACTTGGGCGGTGTGGAGGTGAGGACACTTGAGCGCGGTGGAGCGAATTGCTGAATGAGCAGATCTGCATGCCGATGGCTCGTAGCTGGTTCAGGCTTGGGCGGAGACTTGGCCTCCATCACGACTGGCAAGAGTCGAGACGTCCTTGATCCACGTCTGTCAATGCGCATCCATCAGGACACCGTCAGTCAGTCTCACTTGCAACTTGACAGATACCGCGCCATCCCTCGTCGATTGATGCCTGGAATGCTGACCGAGTGACGGAGAACATGACGGTCCGCATTGTGTGCGAGACTCCATAGCACCAGTCTCTCACTCTCGTTTTTCCCTCGTCCGCGTCACTTGCCACCTCCTCCAACCCCACCATGAAGCTCGTCTCGACCGTCCTCCTCCCGCTTCTCCTCGCCCTCACCGGCACACTGACTGATGCGCACGACTTCTACCGCCCACGATTCTTCCACCGAGGCCCGCACTGGATGGATCACCACCGTAACGGCCCCATGTTCGTCGGCCGCCCGTGGTTTGAGGCAGCGCCAATCGTACCGATTGGTGGAGGACCGCTACTCTCAGAGCAGCTCCCCACCGATCTGTCGTCCTCGGTCCCAGCCACCGAGTCCGCTATCCAGCCTGTGGACGAGGAGCAGACGATTGAAGCGTCATTGTCGAGTGGTGTTGGGCCTATCACGACTGCAATGGATCCAGCTGCCGCCAGTGACTCGCCGTCGACGATGCTCGTGATCATTCCAGCGCTCAACCTTCCGGCGGGGTCGTCGTGGTCGGCCGTCGCCGTCGGGTCCGAGTCCGGTGGTGATCAAGCAGTGGATGAGACTTTGGCCCCATCAAGTGCATCGACGCCACTGGTTGCGGCCAGCGTGGCTAGAGCTTTGACGTTGGCAGCTGCCGTGGCGCTCATGACCGTTTGAAGTACGTCGACCACCTGCACCACCCACAAGTAATCCTGAATCCAAATACGACTCACTGACATCCACGTGCGGCCATGTTAGCTTAGCCCCCTCCCATCCCATTCCATCCCTTGCTCACAGACTGTTGACATCGCCCACGATGTTGACCTTGTAGCCCTTGAACAGTGGCGGCAACGCCGCTTCCACCTAAGTTCGAACAACAGACGGAATGAATCCCACTGGCCTCGGCCTACAGTAGCCGTAGTCCCCAATCCCATACCTCTCTCTTGACTTTCTTGGTCGTGGCAATGAGTGCGTCGATCTGTGGCTGGAGTCGCGCCGTCGCGTCGATCAAGTCCAAGTTCTTATCCTCCAGCGTCTTGATCTCGCGCGTGCACTTGTCCATGTGCTTGGTGAGCATCTCGAGACTGGCGACGTGGCGGTCCAGGAAACGGTCCGAGTTCTTGATCAGCACAAGCTGCTGGAGCCGTTTGTGGGTGAGCTGCGCGATCGCGTCCTCCACCGCTGCCAGGTAGCCCTTGAGTTTGTCGTCGCCCTGATCCTCCAGCAGTGCTACCAAACAACACGAGCCGTCCTCAGTCATCACGTTGGACCCACTAATACAGCACCGTACTCACGAGACGTGCCGTGGAACTGGCTGGCAAACACCACGGTGGTCGAGGTGCGGTCGCCTACTTCCTCTCGTCGCTGCCGCAAAAACACCTTGAGCTCGAGCAAGTCGTTCAGCACACGACCACGGAACTCGTTGTCGCTCAGCAGACCCACACGCGACGATGCGCTCGCTGGCTCGTCAGGTCCCACGACGACCGAGTCGCCACCGATAACAAACCCACTGCCTGACAAGTCGTACGCGTTGTCCTCGTCTCCTGTGGCCACAGCATCCGTTGTGATGTCCCAGTCAATGTCCACGGCCGCTTCTTCGCCGTTGGATTCGATGTGAACGCCACTGTCATCACTGCTCACGGTCACGCCTTCGCCCAGTGGCTCCACTTCAATGCCCCAGTCGATCGTCGCCTCCGTGCCACCACCACCACCACCTTCCACCGAGATATCCCAGTCAATATCCACGGCCTCGGCCTCGAAATCCAGTGTCACGGGTGTATCCACTGCTTCATCACTGGCCGCCTGCAGCCTCGTGATCGCGGTGAAGCACGCGAACGGTGTGTACTCGTCCTCATCTGCCAGCACCAGCACCTCGGCCGTCTTCTGGTGGTTCTTCCTGTCCTTCTTCCCACTGGCCGCCACGGCTGGCGTCGCAGCCACAGGCACCTCGCAGGTGTGTAGATACGTCTGCAGTGCGCTGTGGTACGCGATCGCGGTCTCAATATCCTCCGCGCAAATGCGTGCAGCCACCTGAGCGAAGAGTGTGGGCAATTCAGCGGGCAGACGTTGGAGCTCTTCACGAAAGTGATTGCCAGGGATGCCAATCTCCGCGCATTGTGCCTCCAGCTTGCGTGAGTACTCGGCGATGCTCTTGGTGAGGTCCACGATCTTGCGCTTGTTGTCGGCCACGTGTTTATCATTCTGCTGCATCGTCTTCTTGAGGAACGGGCTGGAGATCCACAATAATAATAATTATTGTTTTGCAACACAAAACACAATTATTGCCAAAATGCGTCCTTGTGGACGTACATTTCGAATGCGGTGTTCTGCGCGACCACGCGCGCGGCCTCTGCGATGAAGACGTTGTTCTTCTCGTACTGGCGCACGAGCGCGGTCCATTTCTTGATCACGGGCGACGTGTACTGGCCAAAAAAATTCTTGGCGGCGCCCTCACTCGACACCTGCAGCCACTCCAGCACGGCTTTGCAGTCGGAATACGTTAGATCGTCGTGGGTAGGATGCTTGGCCTTGAATTTGGTCAGCGCGTCGCTCGCCGCTGGCAGCTCTGGGAAGAGAATCGCCAACGCATCGCGGATCTGTTGGTGCTGATCGGCCCACTTGGACGGCACGATCTTGCGGTCGATGAGGCTCTCTGTATAGAGCATGCACTGGTTAGGTAGGTAGCTATATGTACACCGAGTATGGGGGGCGTACCAAGCAGCTTCCTGTACGGAATATCGATCGGCACCTTGCGTGGATCTGCCATGATCACAGCTTTTTGCTTTCTCAACTGGCCATGGTCGATTTACACCTGATGAAAGTAGGTGTAAATTGGATTCACACCGGTACTCACTGGTATTTTGTGACGGGGTAGCTTCCAATTTGTGACGATTCAAATCTGTGTAAACTCAACCGTAAAATTGCCGTCCGTTAGGGTTCGGGACACAGACTTTATCTGATTTCATCCAATCGAATGTCGCGGTTTAACTCAGAACGCAAGTCATTTGCCGTCATTTGACACGCCAGCCGCACGCAAGTTAGTTGCCGCCACGTGCTAGGCTGTTTCCTGCGTTCGATTTTTTCGTTTTTTCGTTTTTTGTTTTTTCCTTCCTCGTCTCTTGTTGCAGCAGACCGTTCGGCTCCATAGGCATCCGTCCACACAAGTTGAAGCTGAATATTGGCGCACGGTAATTTACCGCGACGCAGGAAGTATCTTCCCGAATCATTTCGATCCAGCTGGCTGACGGCGCCGCAGGCGCTCCTTGATCTCCTCGTGCCGCCGATGAGCGGATCATCCCTCCTGGCATCCACACGCCACCCACACTGCGCAGCCTCACTCTGCAATTTCACCTACCGCAGCTACTCCGCAAGCCCTCCCTCCGCCTCCATCCAGCACCATGGTCCTTGACATCTACCCACCGGCGGCGCTCAACGTCTACAAGAAGATCAAGCTCAACTACTCGCCGGCCACGAACGCTGCCTGCGATGAGATCTACAAGGCGTGCGTCGGTCTTGGCACCGACGAGGACATGCTCGTCAAGATCATCGGCAACAAGACCGCCGATGCACGCGCCATGATCGCGTACCGCTACAAGGAGCGCTACGAGCAGCCGCTCAAGGACCTTGTCAAGAGCGAGACCTCGGGCTCGTTCGGTTACCTGCTTCAGTTCCTGTGCATGGGCCTACCAGAGGTGGAAGCCACGATCCTCTACAACGCCATGATCGGTGTCGGCACCACCGACAACCTCCTGTACCCGGTACGTCTCACCACACTGTAAACTATGCACTGCTCATTGTCCTCCCGATGCTGACCTCGTCACAAAATAACAGATCATCCTGGGCCGTTCGAACGAGGAGCTCGATGCGCTCAAGAAGGCCTTCTTCACGCTGTACGAGAAGGACCTCGGCGTGATGGTGGACAACGAGATCAGCGGCGAGTTCAAGACCATCATCATGACCGCGCTCCAGGAAGTGCTGATTGACTTCAAGTCGTCGTTCCACACCACCAAGAAGGCGGAGGAGGACGCCGAGATCATCTACAAGGCCGGTGAGGGCAAGTGGGGCACGGACGACAACACGATCGCCAAGACGCTGCTGGCCATGCCACCACAGCACGTCAAGGCTGTCGACCGTGAGTACAAGAAGAAGTACGGCCACGGCCTCGAGCAGGCCATCGAGTCGGAGTACAGCGGCTCGTCGGCGGCTGCGCTGCTCTGGTTCGTACGCCTCGCGACCGAGCCGTGGGAGCTGATCGCCGATGAACTGATGGCTGCCATGGCCGGCCTCGGCACCGACGACACCAAGCTCAGCATGCTCCTCGTGCGCTACCACCAGTACCTG
>JAADXF010000442.1:0-18794 GCA_023337575.1 Pythium chondricola | reverse complement strand
CGCACCCGCCCCAGTCCCAGCACCAGTCCCAGCACCAGTCCCAGCACCAGCCCCTGGGCCAGTCCCACCACCAACTCCTGTTTCCGTGACCCCTGGTGGCGGCTCACGCAGGAAGATCTGCAAAGTCAGCGCGAGGCGCGTGCTGCGCTCGTCAAACTTCACTCGTAGAGGTTGAAGCGCGACGAATTAGCCTCGCTTATTAGCCTTGGTCGCGAAGCCAATTGGATTCCGACGTGCGAGATTCGACGAAGTTCCACAAAGTAATCGTCCGCCAAGATCCTAACCCTTGCGATAAGAACCTTCTTTTGGCAACTGCATACAAAGGTCTTCTCATTTGGCGTGGAGATGTCACTAAAGTACGGATTGCATTCTTGAACTTTCGCAATCGGTTCGCGTGATCTTCTAGAACAGTCCGACCAAAACCCACCAGCATACAAACCTCAAGTCAAATCGGCGCTCCGCCCCACATTATGTCAAACCCGTCAGAGTGATGGTCCTGTTGGCGCGTCACTGCTCACTGTTGTGTGTGTGGTGGTGGTGGTGGCGGTGGTGCTCCTCACAAGGCATTTTCGAACTCGGCGGATCTTCGGAACCTTCCTCCTTTCCTTCCTCCCTCCTCCATCTCTAGTGACAATGAACCCGACGCTCGCGGTGACCATGAAGAAGAACGCGCAGTCGGCACTGCGCGTGGGCGGCAAGCGCTTCTTCGCCTCCGGTAAGGACATCCGCTTCGGCGTGGAGGGCCGCGCGGCGATGCTCAAGGGCGCGGACCAGCTCGCGAACGCCGTGCAGGTGACCATGGGCCCCAAGGGCCGCAACGTCGTGATCGACCAGGCCTACGGTGCCCCGAAGATCACCAAGGACGGTGTCACGGTCGCCAAGAACATTGATTTCAAGGACAAGTTTGAAAACATGGGCGCGCAGCTGCTGCGCCAGGTGGCCAACAACACCAACGACGCGGCCGGGGACGGCACCACCTCGGCCACCGTGCTCACGCGCGCGATCTTCAGCGAAGGCTGTAAGTCGGTGGCCGCTGGCATGAACCCGACCGACCTGCGCCGCGGCATCCAGATGGCCGTGGACCACGTCGTGGACCAGCTCGCCAAGTTGTCGCAGGACATTGACGACAAGCAAAAAGTGGCGCAGGTCGCGACCATCTCGGCCAACAGCGAGACCGAGATCGGCACGCTCATCTCGGACGCCATGGAGCGCGTGGGCAAGGAAGGTGTGATCACGGTGCAGGACGGCAAGACGCTGTTCAACGAGCTCGAGGTCGTCGAGGGCATGAAGTTTGACCGTGGCTACATCTCGCCCTACTTTGTCACCGACAACAAGACCCAGACGTGCGAGATGGAGAACCCGTTCATCCTGCTCGTGGAGAAGAAGGTGTCGTCGCTCCAGTCGATCATCCCGGTGCTGGAGACCGTGGTCAAGGCCCAGCGTCCGCTGCTGATCATCGCCGAGGACGTGGAGAGTGAGGCGCTCGCCGCGCTCGTGATCAACAAGATCCGTGGTGGTGTCAAGGTGTGCGCCATCAAGGCGCCAGGCTTTGGGGACAACCGCAAGGCCTCGCTCCAGGATATGGCCGTGCTCACGGGCGCGACCGTCGTGTCGGAGGACCTGGGCCACCGCCTCGAGACCACCACCGCCGACATGCTCGGAACCGCCAAGCGCGTGAGCGTGACCAAGGATGACACGCTCATCCTGGACGGTGCGGGTCTCTCGGAGCTCGTCGACGAGCGCTGCAACCTGCTACGCAGCTCGATCGACTTGACCACGTCCGAGTACGAGAAGGAGAAGCTCCAGGAGCGTCTCGCCAAGCTCAGTGGCGGCGTTGCGGTGATCAAGGTCGGTGGTGCCAGCGAGGTCGAGGTCAGCGAGAAGAAGGACCGCGTCGTCGATGCGTTGAACGCCACGCGTGCTGCCGTCGCCGAGGGTATCGTGCCCGGCGGTGGCTCGGCGCTGCTCTGGGCCTCGCGCACGCTGCCATCGCTCTACGAGAAGGCGGCCAACCTCGACCAGAAGGTCGGTATCCAGATCATCGAGCGTGCCTGCCGCGCGCCAGTGACCCAGATCGCCAAGAACGCCGGTGAGGAGGGCGCTGTGGTCGTCGGCAAGCTCCTGGAGAACGACTCGCCCTACTTTGGTTTCAACGCGCAGACGGGCAAGTTCGTCGACATGGTCCAGGAGGGTATCATCGATCCGACCAAGGTAGTGCGTACCGGTCTCGTCGACGCCTCCAGCGTGGCCTCGCTCATGATGACCGCCGAGGCGCTGATCGCCGACGCGCCAGAGGAGCCAGGTGCCGCTGCGCCAATGGGCGGCATGGGTGGCATGGGCGGCGGTATGGGCGGTATGGGCGGTATGGGCATGATGTAAGTGTGCACCGTCCTTCTGGACTGCCGTGGGCTCATCGCCCCGGGGCCGACGTGGAAGCCTCGGCACGCGCACAGCGCACACCAGATCACCCCCCCTTCGCTTCGCTTTGAACACAGAGACACCTACACCAAGACGTTTTGGATTCAATAGATCATTATTTTACTCCTCCAATTACAGCACTTATTGTGGTCGCCACCAAGTGTAGCCATGTTGAGCCAGATGTGGTCTTATACCAGTACAGTACTCTGGTCGACCACCGATGTCACTCAAGTGAAACTGATTCGGTCTCTGAGACGGTTGGGCTGCTTTGTGACATGCGTCATCTTGTGAGCTCGTCAAGTGAGGCTGCTCTCTTTCTTCTCGTCCGTCCGTCATCCCCGCCGACGTGACTGGACTGCCGCCACTGCACCCACTTCCTCATCGGCTGACTGCCATCAATACTAGTAGCAACTACTTGAGTCATGCCTGCGGAGACGTTGCGCCGCCGCAAGGCCAAGGAGAACACCGCCACCACCAATGACACAGGCGACCTCGCCATGCCGCCGCTCAAGCGCTCGGCGAGCTGGCACACCAAGGCCGCGGACCACGTGCTCTCGCGACGCCGGTACTCTCTGCTCGCTGGTGTGCTGCTCGGCGTCGCGGGCTTTGCGCTGCTCAACCTGCTCTACTTTGAACACCAGAACCCGGGCAGCATGAGCCAACTGCCTTCGGAATCGGTACGTTGCACTTATTTCAGTAGTATGCATCCCAGTGTCACTATGCAACCAACGAATGTACTGAATTAACAACAGATCCGAGTCTTGCGCGCCAAGTTCCGCGATGTTTTGGACGTTAATGATGACTTCTTATCATCATTCGAGTTCCGACCGCTGCTCTCCAGCTCGCCAGACCGTCCCGGGCTCCAGCTCGCCGCCCAGAACGTGACAGCGTACTCGCCCGTGGTGCTGCTGCCTGGGTTTACATCCACGGGGCTGGAGATCTGGGAGGGCAGTGAATGCAGCAAGGCCTACTTTCGCCAGCGCATGTGGGGCACCACCCGCATGCTGCAGCAGTTTATGCTCAACCAGAAATGCTGGCTCGAGCACGTGATGCTGAACCGGTCCACGGGACTGGACCCGCAGGGCATCAAGCTGCGGCCGGCCAGCGGACTCGAGGCAGCCGACTACATCGTTGGCGGCTTCTGGGTATGGGGCAAGATCATTGAGAACCTCGCGGACATTGGCTACGACAGTAATAACCTCTTTATGGCGCCGTACGACTGGCGGCTGACGCCATCGCTGATGCAAGTGCGTGACCGCTATTTTACGCGGCTCAAGTACATGATCGAGATGGCACGGGCCGCGAATGGCGACCGCAAGGTCGTCGTCGTCGCACACTCGTACGCCACACAGGTCATGGTCTACTTTATGAAATGGGTCGAAAGCCCGCATGGAGGTCACGCCGGTCCGCATTGGGTGGACGCCAACATCGAGGCATTCGTCAACATCGCAGGGCCGACGCTGGGTACGGTCAAGTCCATCAGTGCGTTGATGTCGGGCGAGATGAAAGACACGGCCGAGCTGGGCGGCTTGTCTCGCTTCCTCGAGTTCTTCTTCGCGCACCCGTCAAGAGCGGCACTGGCACGGTCGTGGTCCAGCGTGTTTACGATGCTTCCCATCGGTGGGGAGGCGATCTGGGGGGATGCAAACGGTGCGCCTGACGAGG
Source organism: Pythium chondricola (assembly GCA_023337575.1). NCBI lineage: Eukaryota > Oomycota > Peronosporomycetes > Pythiales > Pythiaceae > Pythium > Pythium chondricola. Next base: position 14,711 of record JAADXF010000442.1, on the reverse strand, counting down.
TGGCGTCGCGGTTTGCCAAGCCGACCGAAGGTGAGGACGGCGAGCAAGTGGTTGTGGACGCAGCGACCATCCCAGCGCACGTGGATGAGCACGGATCCAGTGGACTCACCGTGCAGTTCACCAACGACTCGCACAGTAACTTGACGATCACGCAAGTCCATAACTTGTTGGGGGCAATGGACGCCAACCTCCACACCTTCCGTGAGATGATCGACGTCAACGGTGTCGCTGACGACCCCGCCGCGCCAGAGTACGACGACCCCCGGTACTGGATCAACCCACTCACGTCCACGCTGCCACGCGCACCGACGATGAAGATGTTTTGCATGTACGGCGTCGGCAAGCCAGTGGAGCGTGGCTACGTGTACCAGGCGAACGACCCCGACGACGACGTGCCGATGGACGATGGCAGACCGACTGTACCCTTTGTGCTGCAGACCGACTTCGACGACTTGCCGTGGATTAAGGACGGTATCCGATACACGGACGGCGATGGAACCGTGCCATTGATCTCGCTCGGGTACATGTGTGCGCGAGGGTGGCGTACCCCCAAATATAACCCAGGCGGCATGGAGATCCGGGTGCGCGAGTACGTGCATAAGCCCGTGTCGATCATCTTCGACCCACGCGGTGGACCGGCAACCTCGGACCACGTCGATATCATGGGCAACCACGAGATGATCACCGACATCCTGCGCGTCTGCGGGCGTGTGTACGACCAAGTCCCGGAGCGGATCTCGTCCCAGATTCTCGAGATCGCGGCCAAGGTCGCGATCGAGCTGTAAGCTGGCTGCGCGTTTGTGCGTCAGCCAGAGCCCCCCATCGTCGAAGAGAGTGCCACCGTGGACACAAGAAGGACTGTAGGACCATGTAGAGTTGCAGTGTGGAGCCTCGTCTCCACTAAACGACATCACAGGGATACAGTCCACGCAAACTCGAACGCATCAAGCGCATGTGCCTTTTCCACGAGTCGCTTCATTTGGCCAGCCATACTGTACTGACGTCGGTGTGCATTTGTGCTCGTACTTGGGTACCTGCGTGGGAACGACGGTTGCTATTATATTGAATCAGGAAGCTCAGAGCCCAACTGCAAGCCTGACAGCGTAGTTGCTTGAGGTCTGTGACCAGTGCACCGTCGATTCCCTTAAAGTTGAGACGGTTTCATGATGATGAAGTGAGGTCTATTGGCGTCTCTTTAGATACCTATAGCCAGGCTAGGCCCATTTTAACTAGCGTGCTAGTGTCGTGCCAGTGGCCTACGTCCGATGCAAGATGTGCTAGGACTCTGTTGTGATCTGGGCGCGTGGCCGGGTGGAGGATTTGGTAGCTAGCTACCATGTCCATCGCGATATTTGCAGCTGCGTCCGCCATGCAGTTGGAGACTCGTGGGTGATGGAGCCATCGCGTCACCCCGAGGGTGTCGCCCAGGCGTCGTGCTTTGGCGTAGACTGCGAGCAGGTTGGCACGCCGTGGGGCCTTGTAGGTCCGCATCTGGTTTAGGATTAGTTGGCTGTCGCCGACGACATCGAGTGGGAACCACCCGTGTTTCTGCGCTGCTTGGAGGCCCGTCAGGAGTCCTGCGTACTCGGCTTCGTTGTTGGTGGTCGTAGGTGCCTTGTAGGACATACTCGCTGACCAGATGACCGTGCTGGCTGTGCCGTTTGGTGGCACCCGCACGACGACCGCCCTTGCACCTCCAGGTCCTGGGTTGCCTCTCGAGCCGCCGTCGAAACACAGCACGTACTGGTGGTGGTCGCCTCCACCGGGTAGGGGCGAGCTGGTGCTGGGCTGGATGCCTCCTTCGAGAGCTCTGATAGCCGCCGCCGTGAATCCGGTCGCACTGCTCTGGTGAGTGCGTTGCCACTGAAGCCCGTGCAGTGCTGCACGCAGGCAGGCATCGTGGTACGCTGTTGCTTCCGCAGTAGTCCAAGCCGGGTGCTCGGTGTCGCACATGGTTCACCACCTCCAGATCGTCTGTAGCGTGGCGAGCACCTGTTGTCGCCAGGCCGCGTGGATCGCAAGGTGGGTTGCCACAGTGTCGTCCTCATTTGGCGGCCCGAGTCTTGTGAGTTCCCGGTGGAACCAGAGCTTGTCGGGCACGGACGTTAGCGTCAGGGAGAACTGACTGCGGATACGCTCGCTGACTGACTCGGTTGGGCGCTGCGCCGTCCATAGGTGTCGCCAGGCTTCATCCAGGTTGACCCATAAGGCCTGAGCGTGAGGGCAGGCCCAAAAGACGTGTGACATAGCGCCTCCCTGCCGCGTGCCCGTTGCACAGTGCGGGCAGTCGATGCGTGCGTGCAGCCTGTCCCACTTGGACAGTCGGTCGCTCTTCAACCGGTGCAAGAGGAGACGCTGCGCCGCTGAGGACCCCGGCATCTGCAGGATGTTCTCCCAGCGAAGCGAGTCTAATGCACCTGCGATGTCGGCGTTGTCGCCATGCCATCGCGTGGACCTGGCAGCAGCTTCTACTTTGCTGGCCGTCCTGGGCTCGGCGAGCACTCGTCGCGTGGCTGCGGCGTGTGGTCCCGGGGTGCCCCGCCACAAAGCGCTAGGGTGATCGAGCCAGTCATGAGTCTCGAAGTGGACGGTGTGGTCCGCCAATACGGCTCTGGCGATCGCCGACGCTTCGTGCGTCAAGTGGACTCGTCCGACACACAGCGCGAGATCTGCAACCGGGCTCCACGTGAGGTCGTACCCGGTGTTGGCTGGTGAGAGCCGCCACGGGTCGAGTCCTGTCGGACGCAGGACCAAATCTTCGCGTTGTCCGTGGTGTCGCAGGATCGCTGGGTACTGCACCACGACCGTATCGCAGAACCGCCGGAAGCTGTGAGCCGCGGGGGGCGCTAGTGGCCAGTCCAGTCGCTTGGGACGGAACTGGATTCGTCCGGTGGTGTGCCAGGTGACGTCGAGTACGTCGCCAATGCGGTCGCCCGACTGCACGAGTCCATGGTAGTTCTTCGCCTGCGCGGGCTGCCCTCGGGCGTTCAGCAGAATGCCGTCTCCTGCTACCTTTGACTGCAGCAGAGCGCGTAGGTCCAGGTTCCCGTGCTTCGCAGCTTGGTGTGTCCGCAGAGCTTGGAGCTGCGGGGCGGCTCTGTGGTAGTCGATTTGGAGGACCCCGTGGTCCACCCACTCGTAGTCATGATGCGACCCGCGACCGATCGCCGGGAGCAGCTGGCGGACGAGCTGGAGTTCTTCGTCGTCTCTTGGGGTGGCCGTCAGTGCCATCCACACTTGGTGGCCTGTGGCGGCCAGCGTGGCCTGGAGCGTCGGTGCTGGAGCGGTGATGCGCCGGGCCGACGGTGGCTGCTGGTTGCGCAGTAGGATCCGACCAATGGCTCTGCTCAGTCCTCGGCAGGGGCTGCTCCAACGCCGTACTACGTCCACACTCATGGCTTGGATCTCGTGGGTGAGGTCGGGTACGTTGAGGCCGCCCTCCGTGGTCGGTGATCGAGCTGCGTGCCTGCTCGTCTTGCACTGCGGTTGAAGGTGCCGGACCACACGAAGGCATCGACCAGTTGCTGGACGCGGCCGATGAGTGGTGCCGTCGGCCAGTGGTGTCTGGCGACGTATAGTACTTTTGGCAGGAGTATGGCCCGAACCAGCTTGATGCGTTGTAGCTCGTTGGTCGTCTTCACGGTTGCCACGGCGAGTCTCGTCCTCAGTTGCTGAGCTGTGAGCTCCCAGACCGCGGCGGTGATGTCGTTGGTGGCCACTTGGCAGCCGAGCAGTCGCGTGAGTGCCCGGGGGGTGCAATCGGGAAGCCGTTCCGTTCTGCCTCCGTCTGTGGGCGGGTCTTGCCTAGCGCGACTACCGCACATTTGGTCGCGTTGACTGCGAGGCCGGAGGCGCTCGCAAACTGTGCGAGGAGAGAGCGAAGTGGGGCGACGGACGTCGAGTCTGCGACCAGCGCCGTGGTGTCATCTGCGTAGCCTGTTACCTTGACTTCTTCCCCCGTTGGCAGGCGAATACCGTGAATATTGGCGTCTGCTGCCATTGCCTCGTACAACGTGTTGACGGCCAGGATGAAAAGTGTCGGTGCCAATGGGCAACCCTGGCGGATACCGTTTAGGATCGCTTGTGTATCGGAGACACTCTCATCCATTCTGTACTCGGCCGTGGTGAACAGGTGCATCTGGTCGACGGCCTGGAGGAATCTGGGAGGGAAACCGAGCCGCTTGAGTGCTCTGATGAGGAAAGGCCGGTCGAGGGTATCGTAGGCCTTCGCAAAGTCCAGAAGTATCGCCACTGCTGTGGGTGGAGCCTGGCTCGTCCGTACAAGCTGCTGCACGGCATGGAAAACGTCCAATGCGTCATGGACTTGGCGACCTGGGACGAAACCGAACTGTGTGGGCGACACTAGGTCTGGTAGAAACTTGCGCAGACGGTTCAGGAGGACACGCGCGTAGATCTTGTAGTCTGTGTTCAGCAGGGCGATCGGTCGGTAGTCGAGCCCGGAGGTTGGCTTACTGATCTTAGGCAGGCAGGCGACCGTCGCATGCCGAAAACTGGGCGGCAGCACCCCTTGTTTGTGTTAATCATTGAGGAGTGGAGCGAGTACTGCTGGCATGGTGGCTTCTTGGTCTCGGTACCAGTCATTGGGTAGACCGTCGGGACCAGCCGCCTTTCCCCTGGGGCACGAGCGCAGCGCGTCCCTCACTTCGTCTGTCGTGATCTCCTCGTCCAGGCTTCTCAGGTCCACTGTTGTCGCCGGTTCGGGGAGGAGCTGGAAGAACTTGTCCCTCGCCTTGTCGTCGGTGGGGCCACGCTGGGTGACACTGCGCCAGTCGTCTGCGATCCTGCTGGCCGGGCTGCGCTCACTGTCGTCCTCTGGTTGTGGTGCGACTACGTGCTGCCGCCCCTGCCTGGCTGAGAAGCGCTTGAAGAAAGCTCTTTCCGCGTCGATGGTTCCTGCCAGGTACATCGCTGCTCTCGCCCGTCGACGTCTTCGTGCTCTTCCCTTGTGCAGTCTCGAGATGGACCGTCGGATTGCAAGTACTCGCTCTGCTGGATCCAGGCTAAGCTCGCTCATACCTTGTGTGATCGTCATCGCCGTTGCCGCCGGTCGCTCGCGTGGCGGGTTGGCAATGCGTAATGCCGCCCTGAGTGCCAATCCCATTCGCTTGCGCCTCTGTTGGAACGCGCGTCGCGCAGTCTTGAGACGCGCTCGGATCTCTCGAAGACACAGCTGTCTGATTTGATCCTTGCATTGGTCCCAAGCACTGGCTGCCGCGGCGGCGCCAAGTGTTTGACTGGCCTCGCTGAAGCTGTCGATCTCGGCGCGACTGATCTCCTGGACCGCTTCCTGGCTTCCCAGCGGCAGTGGATACCGTAGCTGGTTCCGTCTCTTGCTCTTCCACGTGGGATCCGGTGCCGTGGCCAGTACCAGTGTCACCGTGTCATGGTCACTGGTCTGAACTGGCGGGGTCACTTCGAGTCGCCGGATGTCGCGCACGTGTTCTTGGCTGACGTACCAGCGATCCAACCGCGACGAGGCCAGATCACCTGCACGCGTTTTGTACCTGTACGTGTGCTGAGCGGCGTGGAACTCCTGCCGCTCCGCATCAGTCGGCGTGGCGTCCTGCTCATCTTGTGTCGCGTCACGCATGTGCCACTGCTCCAGGAGCAGTTGCAGCTCCGGTGAGCCATGCTGCGAGTTGGCGTTGCTGCTGCGGTCCAGTTCGTTGTTGAGCGTGCAGTTGAAATCGCCTCCGAGGAGGACGCGTCCCTGTGGAGTCTCCAGAGATCTGATGCGGTGGAACAAGCGCTCTCTGGCTTTCTTTTTCCCGCCGCTGGGTCAATACACGTTGATCAACGTGACCGGGGCTCCGTTCAATTCTGCTACCGTTGCCATGAACCACGGCGACCAGTGCTCCTTCCATAGTGGCCGAGGGTTCTTGAGGCGGGAGTCAGGTCTGAAGAGGATAGCTACGCCCCCTGCTGCTGTTGGCGTTTCCCTCCAGAGCGAGATCGGGCAGTCGAGGCGGTCTGGTCTGAGTCCCCAGCCGCGCGCGTGCTGAGCCGTCAGCTGCTCAACCCACGCTTTGGTCGCGCGTGTCTCTTGGAGGAAGACCACGTCTGGCTGTCCGACCTGCGTGCGTTGCCTGAGACCGTCGAACCAGCGTTCAAAGTTCGCGTGGTTCTTGACCAGGCCTTGGGCGTTCTGAGTGACGCAAACTAAGTCCGCCCTCTGGGTTCTTGGTTGGCGTCGCGTCACCTTCGTATTTCGCGCTGCGATCTGCGTGTTCCTGCGTTGCCTCCGCTCAGCTAGTGATAGTGGCGCCGTCGTGGCATCTCCTTCACGCTTGGATGGTGGGTCATGGGTGTGGCCATGACCTCCATCGCGCGCCTCGGGCTCTCTTTTGGATCCCAAGGCTGGCACCCGTGGGGTGCCCTTAATTACGTGGGGCTGCGGAGGAGGAGCTGCTTGAGCGTCCTCTTTCCGCCTGGCCACTACTGGCGTTCTCTGCATCCCAGTGGAGCAGGACCATGCCAGCCTTCGCCCATTGTCGCTGTTGTAGCGCATATGCCGTCTCCTTGACGACCGCCGTGTTGCGTTCTATCGCCGCCATGCGAGTAGAGCGTCACCTTGCTGACCCAGCTCTCGAGAGGTGAAGTCGACTGGCACGTTGCCCGGTACCAGGAGCAGGTAGGCCACCAGCCTGGCCCAGTCGCTCGCGTTCACGTCTGGTTGATGCAGGATGTGCAGCAAGGGTTGGCGCTTTGCTCTCAGTGTCATCTGAGTCAACTTCCCCCAGCGTCTGGCATCATGGGCTAGGTTCCACTGAGCGTCGACTGACGTGGCCGCACTGATGGCCGTCGCCCAGCCCGTGCAGTGCCGTGTGATGGCAGCTGGCATAGTGAGCGACAGGCGCTTCAGCATTTGTACTCTGGCTTCGCAGATGAGTCGACGTCCGACATGCACCAGGACGTGGTCGGACAGTAGTGCCATCAACACCTCGGGGAAGGGGATCGACCTCGTGAGGGCACGAATCGCGGTTGGGTTGATCAACGCAGCGCATCCTTGTTCCACCTCAGCGTGGCTCGAGACGGTCTGGAACGTGTTCGGGTGGTGGTGTCGCTGCTTGTTGACCCACGTGGCGTACGCGGTACCGTTTACCTTTTGTGCCTTCTTGAGGGAGCGAGCGGGATCATCTGCGAGTGGCGGGTGCTCTGCCAAGGCTGTCAGCAGCTCTGCTTCTTCCGGCGGCTCGAGTTGACTCATCGGAGTGGCGATACTGGCCGGATGCCAGTATGGAGTTGGCGGATTGGCTTCCGTTTGCGTCGAGAGGATCGAGGCGATGCTCTCTGCGTCGTCCTCCGGGCCGAGTACCTGAGTAAGTGTTTCGGTGGTCGCACCTGCTCTCGAGGTGGCGTCGCTCTCGCTCGGATTCGCCCGCTGCACTGGTGGCTTGGGTGTTCGTCCGGTTGGGCTGGTGCTCTCTGGCGTCGTGGGGAGGTACTCTGAGCACGAATCCGGCGCCCACACTGATTCCACCGACAGTCGCGACGGCGTGTCTGCTGCCAGCAGGTCGTCTATGTCGCTGAGGACTCGGGGTAGGCGCCGTTCCATCGCTTCTTGCTTCTTGGCACTGCCAGACCAGTCTCGGTAGGTGGCGTTTGGCAGCCTGGCTGCGGTTAAGTGGCCTCCATGTCTGGCGCCGTCAAAGGAGTGGTGGAGGATGAGGACGAGGGGGATCACCTGGTGCTTCTTGTACACCGCGATCTGCGCTTTGAAGTTCTTGACGGTGGGTGCTTGGCGGACCGCACTCACCCTGGTCTTGCCGTCGTCGCCCTCCTTCCAGCGCGGCGTGTATCGCTGGGCAAATGCGGTGCCGTCCGGCCACACGTCCATTACGTAAACTGGTTCCTCTGCCCATCTCGCGTATGCGAGCATCTCCGCATCTCCCGCCCAGTACGCGCGTGGAGCTGGCTTGTCCGCTGGCAGTTTGCTTACCGTCTCGAAGTAGGCTTGGAGCTGCTTCATCGTGTCTGGCCCGACTTCCTTTTGGTTCAGCCTCGTGAGCGCCAGCTCTTTCTCGTTCAGCGTTCCGTCTTTGATCATTGCTGAGAGCTCTTCTCGCGCATAGTTGCTAAGTCCTTGTCTGATCTTAGTCGCCGCATTGATCTCCACCGGGTCCGTTGCGTCGATGACCGCTCCGCACGCGCGCGCCTTTGCTGCCACAAAGGCGTGGTACCCACAGAAACCATTTGCCGGTGTTCCAACTTCCTTCATGCCAACCGCTCCAAGGAGGGCACGATAGTGGAATGATTCCTCTGTGGCTGGTTTGACGCTAACACACTGAGCTGACTGCGAGTCGCTCTGTGTCTTCTCCGGGTTACCGGTGCTTGGCGGCGTTGTCGAGTCGCTGGGGCGCAGTGGTTCTTCGTCACGTGCCTCCTTTTTCAGGAATGCCTGGGTCATCGTTAGCTGCCGCTTGCGTCTCTCTTGTTCGGCAACTGGGTCGGGTTCCTCCTTCGTCGCGGGGGAGGCCCAGGGATGCTGGTCAGGCTCTTGCGCTTCTTCCAGCGTCCTCTTGTCTCCTGGCATGGGGCCGACGAGTTCTTCATTCTCCCAGCCTACTGGCGCCATCCACTCCTGGCGTAGCCGGTTTCCGTCCATGGGGTCGTCTCCTTCTTCCTGTTGGCGGGAAAACTGAGCTAACCCTCTCGGCAGGTTGAGTCCGGGCTTGCCTGTGCGCTTCTGGGCACGTGGTTGCTCGCCGTCCTGCGCCTTGGCCTTGGCCTTGGATTTGGACGTTTTGTCTTTGGTGCTCTTCGCCTTCGAGCGTCCGATGGCCTTGGTCAGCACCATCAGCTGGGACCAGGTCGCGTTGGCTGGTCGAGCGGGCGACGTGGCTGAGCTCGTCGTCGTCTTCGCCGGTGGGTTACCCGCGGCGTCCTCTCCGTTCGTCTTTTCGGAGGCTTCGCTATCCTTTGATAACAGGTCCGGTGCCAGGGCCGCCCGCATCTTCTTGAGTTGCCCCAAGAACGCCGCCATGTCCTCCGCGACTGGCTCGGCTTCGTATCCTGCAGTTGCCGGAATGGAGATGGCTCGCACAAACGGAGCTGCGGTGTCCTCTGCTGTTTCTTTGTTAGGGCAGCGATTTCGGTAGTGTCCGATGCCCAGGCACACTGTGCATGGGAGCTGCTTCGTCATGCGGGGTTGATGGACTCCGATCTTGAACTGTAGATCGCCTTGGGTAACGTCTACGCGTCGCACGTTCGCGATGTCTGCCGGGGCGTCTAGGCTATTCATCGTGATACACCAAACGTGCGTTTCCAGCGTTCTTGCTCCCACCGGCTCGATTGGCACAATATCGAGGATGGGGAGGCCGCCGCTCAATTCCTTGGCGATGGCCATCACGTCCGTCATTGGCAGTGTGGGGTTGCCAAGGAGGTGGACCTGGTAGAGCATTTTCATCGCCGTTCCATCCAGCCCCCGCCGTTTGTCTTCTTGGTCGATCGCGTCGGTGGCCTTCAGTTGGATCACGCCGAAGGGGAAGTTGAACTTCTGCTTCGACCACTTCTCCTTCAGCTCCGGTCGCACAAACCTGAGGACTGCAAGTTTGGATTCGGCCGAGCAGCTGAACAGGTGCACATCATTCAACAGAGCCAGAACTCTGTCGTTGGGGTTGCCGCCTTCCTGGTTCGTGCACAGCAGTGTTTCACAGAAGTGATACTTCGCCGTTGCTGCAGGCCACTTCAGCTTTGGTGGCGTCACCACGTAGAGCTTGAAGCCCATGTGGTCCTGGTGCACTTGGCGAAGGGTGAGTCGTTCTGCGAGCGAGAACGTCTCACTGATGAAGTTTGGCGGGCTCGCGAGGTGGATCTGTTTCAAACGCTACGCATGTAACGTCTCCTCCTCCGTGACCGTCATCGGTCGCTGGTACCCGTCCGGCATGGTGCGGTAGGCAGCTCGTGCACACGCGTACAGGTTCGCGTGCTTCTTCTCGTCTTCGTAGGCTGGTGGCTTCATCGCCTCCACCTTGCCTTTCAGGAGGACCTCGCGCGCTTTGCTCCAGACATTGTCAGCTTCCATAGCTGACGCCGGCGTTGCCGCCTTCTTCCCGTCAGCTTCTTTTTTCGTTGTCGGTGCTTCTCTCTTGGCTTTGTCCGTCTTCCTTGGGTTGCCGTTCCCTGCCGCTTTCGCCGCGGTTTTCGTCTCCGTTGGCCTAGGTTCTCCCTTCTGACCGGGTCCGGCACGAGGACCCGCCTGCGTCGGTGGGTTCGTGACAGGTCTCACTGCAGCCACTGGAGTTGTGGTTGCTCGTGGTGGGTTCTTGTTGGTTTCTCCAATGCCTCCCGTGGCCACCGGTTCCGGTCGCCCCGGGTGTGGCTTGGTACCCGCTGTCCTCACCAATCCGATGCTGAAGTCGAATTTGGTGTCGAGCGGATTGAACTTCGGCCATGCAGCCGCCTCCTGGTGCGCGTTGCGTCCCAGGGCGAGCTTCATGGCCTCTTCCATCGCCTTCGCTGTTTCCGCGGAGAGCGTTGCGCCTGTCGTTACTGGGACTGCCGCTGTTCCCCTTGCCACGGCCGTTGCCGCAGCTGCTCGTGATCCGTTGTCAGCGTCAAGCTCCAGATCCGCAAAGGTGGAGAACCGCGGTCGTCAGCCAAGTCCCGCATCTAGGCCCAGGCTTGTCAGGAGCAATTGGAGAAGAACTTAGTACTGCACAAGCAGAACACGCACTATTAACGTGATCTCGTGGTCGCGATGGCCAAGACGATCGGCCAGCCTCTTCCCTTGGATCAGACCACCAGTGCAGTGTGATCGATTCGTCGACGAGGACGTCTCTTGTATGCTGGATGCGCAGACACGACTCGGAGAATCCAGTTCAATGTACAGTAGACGATCGCAGGTTTCAAAATCGCTATGACAGTGCTGAGATCTCATCGGTCTAGAGAATACTGTATCATTGCGAGACCTGCAACACCCGGGAGGGCTGGCAAGCTCACCTACGCCCGTATCGCCCTCCTCCTCCACTACCACCACCTCGACGGAAGCGATCGTATCCGCCACGGCCACCGCCACGTGGAGGCGATCGTTGGTACGGTTGACGGTGTTGTTGAGGAAGTGGCTGATGCTGCATCAGTTGTGGGTGGTATGGAGCAGGCGCAGGTGCAGCGTAGGTACGTTGCGGTTGCGGAACGTGCAACTGTTCGTGATGATGCTGCGTCGTTGGCTGCTGATGCGCAGGAGGGTGGCCGTACTGCACACGCTGTGGTGGGTGCGATTGGCGCGGTGGCTGGGTATCGTAGCCATACGCGACGGCGCTCGTTGGTGGTTGGTAGTCATACGAGATTGGAGCAGGAACAGTCGAGTACTGCTGGGGGGGACCTACGGGATCACCGCCATACCGACTAGGCGGTCTACCAGGGTATGAAGGTGGTTGTGCCGGAGCACCGTAGTGGTTACCCCTGTCGTATCCACGAGCGTACGACCCAGGATCAGCTTGCCCACCTACTTGAGCACTCGGCCCACGATACACATCTTGCGACACATAGCGAGGATCAGATGCATGGCCTCCTCTGCCACCAGGTGCGTCATCGAATCGACGAGGTGGTGGAGCAAACTGCTGTGGTGGATGCTGCGCCTGATGCGGCTGCATCGATCGGCGGTCTGGCCCGCGCTCATACCTATCACGACCCTGAAAATCACCATAATTGGCAGCAGATGTGTACGGCGCCGTGGTCTGCGACCGCGGACGACCGTCTCCTTGGTGGGTGTAAGTCACCTGCCTCGCAGGAGGTTCATCATACGAACGTGCGGGTGGCACATGCCGAGACTTGTAGCTGTCGTGACGCTTGGGAGGACCTCCTCGTCCTCCACGTGGTGGAGAATAAGGACGTCGAGCACCTCCGCCACGCCCGAAAGAACCACCACCACGGCTGAAGTTTCCCCCAAAACCACGCCCACCACGCCCACCACGCCCACCGCGACCAGCGTCGTGATCTCTGCTATCAGTTCGCGGTCTGAACGGCTGCTTGGCGCTGAAGCCAGGCGTAGCCTTTCTGAATGATTGCCGCGCAGGCCCTGGAGCCTTCTTTGCTTTCTCCTCTCTCGACAGTTTGTCTGCTTCCAAAATGAGGCCGACGACTGCTCTCTACAAAAGGGGTCAGAAACCGCACCAAAAAGGGAATCATGCAATACATACCTGCAAGTCGATCACGATTGGATCTGTTGTGACGCACATCTCCGGGATCTTCATATTCTCGAGTGAGATTTGCTGCGCCTTGAGTGCACCCACACGATCCATCTCACAGATCTCGATAAACTGATGCTGGGACATCCGGCATCGGTTCGTGAACTCACGCTTCTGTTCGATGTGCTTGTTCTTCACTTCGATCAACGCTGCCGGCTCCGTGATGGTCGTCTCAATATCCATGTGCCGCGCAAAGAGCTCGCTGCCTTCCTTCATTTGCATGGCGACAAGGTCTTGCCAACGGTACAGCATGTCTCGGTCGCGGTTGCGTTGGTTCTCGTACAGATCTTTGACGCCTTGGAACACCGCACTGTCGCTCAAGACGCTAGACAACTTCTCGACGAGCTCGTTGTCAATAGATCGCTGCATCTCCACTTGGTCGAAGAGCAAATGCGGGCAACCCGGCGTAATTGGCAACGTGGTCGGAATCTCAAAAAACGACTTGGTGTCATCTACCTCCACCTCGATCTTCGCTTCTTTCACTGGAGATACCGTGTTCGTGTCGGGGGCCTTGCGCTTGACTCCAGTCACTGCCACTGCAGCCACAGGCTCGGCATCTCCCTTCGTGTCCACGAATGCCAGCGCCGGATCAACCACGGTCTCCACCGCAGCGATATGGCTGGCAACAGGCGTGGGCTCAGCTACGCTCGCTGGAGCTGCAGGAACTGTCTCTTGCGTCGGCACTGGCGTCTCACTGGCAATGGTCTGCGGCTGCTGTGGAACTGGCGCCGGTGGTGTCGGCGTCGGCGCCGAGGGCGTCAGTGTTGTTGGTGTTGGTGCTGTTGGTGTTGGTAGAGTGACTGGTGCTGCCACCACCGGTCCGTCAGGCAGAACCTGCGCACGCAGCGCCTCCATGCTCATCGTCGGATCCAAATGATCGTTCACGAACGCATGGAATCGTGCCCACAGCTCGGTGTGCTCGACGTCCGCGATCGTGTGCACCGCACGCACAAACACTTTTCTCGCGTTCGAGAATTTCTTGCGCTCGATGCAAAATTCGGCGTACTGTAGCCACACAGTGGGCACGCGCATCGCGACGGGGCAGCTCACGCCGCTCTCAAACACCTTGGTGGCCTGCTTAAACTGGCGCAGCTCGATCTCGAGCGCCGCGTACAGCGACCACAAGCGCGTGATCGCCGCGTCGGCCTGGTGGTGCAATCGCGGATCATTCAGCGCCGCGGTGTCGCTCGTCGCCACACGAACCCATGCAGCAACCGTGTTGTCCACGTTCTGCCGCGCTTCGCTGACTTTTTCATACTGTGCAATACACAAAGAGCGTGAGAAAGATCTCCTGCCTGGTCCATCGCGATCGGTGCTGCTGTACGCACATTGCTCGTGTGGATGAGATCCCTCGCGGCGGCGATCACCGCGTCTGCGTCCCACTGCAGGATGGCCTCTGGCGCCGTCATGGAGCTCGGTGTTGGTTTCCCCTCGCTTGATTTCCCTTTCGGCTCGAGGTTATTTCCGCGCCCCCAAATGCGCCTGCGACTGCTTGACGCCAACAAAGTCGGTATGAAAAACCTTATCGACCGCTAGAGCATAATAAACCTCAACCAAAATAGCGAACTTTAGGTCCTGGAATATATTGTTAACACAACCGGTTAGACCGTCTAAATGCAGGAAACTATTCCACTGGAATATATCGTCCATACTTTATTCCAATATAACGTGTTTCGGAATATGTTGACCTGTGACCTTTTATATTCGACGTTTTGCTTTGTTCCAGAATCTGAAGTCCTCTAATAAGAAACATGGTATGTCGACCCCATGCACAAAATGTTCGTTGTTCCATACTGAAGTAGCATGTCCCTTCATATATGGGGCGGAAAATCTTGATGGTGATTGTATGGTGAGGATGTTTTCATCCGAAACTTTGCAAAAAGATATCTCATTCTATTACATCACCTCAACCATATTCCTTGTAGTATACTAATAGAATTCATATAATATACTATTAGTCATATTATGAATACTACGTAGTACAGTATAAGGAATATGGTTGGGAGTCTGCCACAAAGAGTTCCATGTAAGGGAGTGTGGCTGTCGTGAGGATTGAGCAACGGCACTGCATGTTAACAAACAAAACTACTCGGGTAGCTGGTCGCGTCTCGGTGGATCTAGTAGTCACCATCCACTTCAACTGGCTCGGCTTCGGCCTTGCCTGGAGAGTACTGCTCGCCGTTGAGCGTGTCAAAGTCGTAGCCGTAGTCGGCAGAGCGCAGTCTCTTCGAGGTGGCGGCAGGGGTGTCATCTTCATCTTCAGGCTCTGGGAGCGATCGCTCATCGTCACAGTCTGGCTCGGGCAGATCGTCGTCACAGTCTGGCTCGGGCAGATCGTCGTCGCAGTCGGCGTCGCCACCCGTCTCTCCAGGCTCCGGGTACTCTTCGTCGCAGTCGGCGTCGCCACCCGTCTCTCCAGGCTCCGGGTACTCTTCGTCGCAGTCGGCCTCACCAGCGGCACCATCATCAGGCTCAGGCAGATCATCGTCGCAGTCTGGCTCT
>JAADXF010000441.1:0-18846 GCA_023337575.1 Pythium chondricola | reverse complement strand
CCAGTATAGTGACGTGTCCACAAAAGATATCTTCGTGTTGAGGGCAAAAATGGCCTGAGTGGGGCAACGCAGACGGAGTCAGTGGTCGAGGCACATTTGTCGTGCTGCCAATCCAAACTCGGATCGAAGCTTCACAGGCAAAGAAATAGCATCGATGCGTTTCTCTCGCACCTGTCTTATGTGGCTTCACGGTCTCATCCTCTTCGCAAGCAGCGTGACACAAGGCGTGATCAAACATCGGCGTCTGATCCGTGAGGTCGAGGTTCTTGCAGCTTGAATGTACCATGTGACTGATGCACTAGTGCGATGCGCAATAGTCGCATTCGCAAAACTCGCAGTGCCTCGAATACCGTAGCAAACGATGGGCACGCTGCTCAGTCGTGCAGCAAACGTGCTTCCGTTCGGCCACACAGTCCAGCGTCTCACTCGCGAAGAGATCTACCTTGTCGACAAGTACCTGCCCGACTTCAAGTTCCACGATGTATCGACGCCAGCGCATCTCCAGATTGCTGCCGCTCACTGGAACAAAGTGTTCACGGACGTAGCTTCCAACAGATCAGTCACCAGAGTGAGCAGTGTTGCCACCGGCGGCCGCCAAGGTGGAGTAGCCTCATCCAAGATATCGACTGTAGCTACCACACACGGCGGGTCCCGTATCGGCGCACTATACGACACCTTCTACAACTACCTAGGCCAGCACTCTCCAGAGCTGCAGCCGATTTTCCGATCGTCGATGCACGTCCGCAGCAAAGTGCTCCTTCACATCAGCGCGGGCATGCGACGTATCCTCGCCCACGAGTTTGTCCTCGACAAGCTGCTGGAGCTCACGAGGACCCACATTCGATTCGGCGTCAAGCTCGAGCACTTCAACGCATTAGGGACGGCTCTGCTGTATGCCATGCGCGTTGCGTCCGAGGAGCAGTGGACCACGGAAACGGAAGACGCGTGGCGCCGCATGTTCGCCCACTGCAGCGTGATCCTCATGGTCCAGCACAAGAAGGCGATCGAGCGCCTCGCAATGGAAAAGATCAAGAAGCGTGAAAAGGAGGAGCACCACAAGATCCAGGGTGCCCTGGGCCCCGAGGCGCAAGATCTGTTCAACCTACACTAAACTGGTACTAGTAAGTCGACGCCATGAGTAACTCAGAACTGAGATATCACCTTTCACAGTTTGGCGCTCATGGTGGTTGTTATTGGATGTACAATATGCACGTCGCTCGGCTCCCGCTGCTACCATAGCGAATGGGATCGTTTGCAATTGGCAGCGCTCATCGTCGGGTCAGATGGGAAGCACTGATGTAGGATGTGTTCGAACCGGTGTCGGTGGGTCCGTTTCCTGATCTTCCAAAGATACTCATGCTGCGTGTTTCTTGCACCGACCCGCCTTCCTCTCAATCTCACTCTATTGATGGCAAGCAAATCGTTCGCTCCACGCTCGTTCTGATTCTTCGCTGATGTGTTTGCAATTCCATGGCGGCGGCCGCGCACTCGTCAATACATCCTATCTTGAGCTGTCTTTGGCCATCTAATTTGCTAAGTAGGCGCGACAACGACGACCCTACCAAAATGGGTGCCTGCGCCAGCGGCCACGTGCTTCCCTTCGGCTACAACTCGAAGCGCTTGACCAAGGAGCAGATCGCGCTTGTCGACAAGTACCTCCCGGACTTTTGCTTTCTCGACGTGTCCACCGAGGCGCATCTCCACATCGCCGCGGCCCACTGGAACAGGGTGTTTGCAGAGGTTGCATCAGGGCGATCGTCCACCCGCACCAGCGGCAGCAGTGCCAGCACTAGCGGCCGCCAGACCGCATCGCACCCAATCAAGAACCAAGGCAACTCGAAGCTCGCGGTGCTGTACGATGCATTCTACGCTTACCTCGCGGACAGTGCACCCGAGCTCCAGCCCGTCTTTCGCTCGTCGATGCACGTCCGAAGCAAAGTGCTGCTCCACATCAGTGCTGGCATGCGCAACATTCTCTCCAACCAGTTTGTGCCCGAGCGGTTCGTCGCGCTCACCAAGACGCACATGGGGTTTGGCGTCAAGCTGGACTTCTTTAACGCACTGGGCAAGGCGCTTCTGCATGCCATGCATGTCGCGTCCGAGGAGCTATGGACCCCGGAAGTGGAGATGGCATGGCGTCGACTGTTTGCGCACTGTAGCGCCATTCTCATGGTGCACCACAAGCGATACCTCGAGCGCAAACGAGCACAGAGCGCCCAACAGCAGCAGCAAGAGCACAAGGGACGCGGTCCCGAGATCGATGATCTCCAGGCAATTAAGTAGACACGACTATCGAATACTTACATTCGCCTCCTGTGAAATTCCCTCCCGTCCTGGTCCCTGTAAATAGATGCACTGGTATTGATGGTCGCCAGTCCAACTGACACTACACACTCGCGACCACCCAACACAACCAACCACCTAGCCTGTGGAGCTTTACATATTTCAGGGGTGGCGAATCTACTCTACAGTACCGATACACTAGCTCGGATCAGATCGATATCCATCGTGGTGACAAGCTGGGAAACGCTCGTCCTCGATAACGCTGGTGCGGGTGGAATAGCGTGGGCACTTCTTCTCTTTTTGACGGCAGCGGTTGTCGTCGTTGCATAGCTCAAGCAACGCACCACGTCAAAACAGTGTACCAGTACTAGTAGTAGGATACAGAATGGGAGGCTGCGTCTCGTCAATCCACGCCAGCAACGACTCGTCGGTTGCCTTCTCCAAGACTTTCTGCCGCATCATCCAGCATTATTTGCCGCACTTCCACTTCACCGAGGCGTCCAATAACGATGACCGCTTGGTGACTTTCTCCTTCTGGGAGCACGTCTTCGCCGACACGATCCACTCCGCCACGATCATCGCCAACTCGCCGATCGGGCATCTGTATAATGAATTCTATCAGCATCTCTTTGACACGGCGCCCCATTTCAAGCCGCTCTTCCGTGCGAATCAACAAGTACAAGGTCGAGTGCATTTCATTGGGGATGAAGTCGCTGCTCCAGTTCGAAGATCTCGTGCACAAAGTGATGGAACTCGCCATCCTCCACATGAAGATTGGTGTCAAGCCGCAGGATGTCGACACGCTTGGAGAGACGCTGATCCAGGCGATGAAGGCGACGTCAGGAGACCAGTGGAGCGATCGAATCGAACTCGCATGGCACCGTATCTACTGCCACGCGTCGATTCTGATCCTCGTCAACATCCCCAACACCAACCTGGACATGGACGACTTCAATAACAACTGAACAAGCTGACGATTGTTGATAGACACACTTTGGTCGAGCTCGTTCACGAAGTGTCTCCAACTCGGCACGGAAGGCCTTGCGCGCCACGTCGATGCAGCGGACGCCGTCGTTGTTCCTGGCTAGTGGATCAGCTCCACACTCGACCAAGACGCGGGCGATGTCCTCGTGACCTTCATCAAGCGCCAGGTGCAGCGCCGTGTTGCCTGGATATGGATAAGTCATGTAAGCAAGGCGAGGGAGAAGTGGTTTCAATGAAAGTATGGCTCACCTGCTCTATCCTTGATGCTGAGTCGTGCACCGTAGTCAATGAGCAACGCGATCACCTCTGTGATGGTGAGGTCACCGAGAATGTCAGGTGCTTAGAATGTGAGAAGCGCATTCGATTGAGGCTTCTTACCACGGCTGGGCTTCCCTCCGATTGCTCGCATCAGCGGCGTGTTACCGAGACCATCCTTATCACCATGACTCACGTAAGGAACAGGCAAATCGAGTGTTAGGACAGATCTGCGTACCTGGTGGTTAATGTTCTTGGTGTAGTCAAGCAGCAACTCAGCGATCTGTTGTCGTCCTAGTGTGCATCACGATGTCATTAGGCTCCTTGATATCTCCAGCCTTGTATGTGCTGTGGTGCACGCACCCTTGTGGTAGTGCAGTGGGAGCTGCCCGTTGTCGTTGGATATGTTGGCATCGGCTCCGCTGTAGCGTCATGCCAAGAGTTGAGTGACTTCCCTTATCACTGATATCAGAAGCACACTAACATTACCTACTTGCCCAGCAGGAATGAAACAACCTCGCTGTTGCCAGCGGATGCTGCGCTCATCAGCGGCGTCCAGCCTGCATCGTCCTGGACATTCACACGGGCTTTCGCATTGCGCGCAAGGAACTCGACGACCTCGAGTAAACCGTTGCCCGCAGCCCAGTGCAACGGCGTGCGCTTGTCTTCGTCCTTTGCATCCAGGTTCGCTCCTTGGTCAAAGAGCTCCTGCAAGTGGATCAGGTTGCCCGAGAGCACGACCTCGCGGGTGGCCATCTTCGCCGTTGTGGTTTGTGGGGTTTATGATCGCAGTACAGTACTCCCTCTCATGAGTGACATCAAACTCACTTAGGTACGAGTTCTATTTTCATTGCGAGGATGCCAAGTTGAACTGGAGATCCATGATGAGGGACTGATGTGCGACGAAGAGCCCGCCAAGATCTGTGAGTTCAGATGTGTCACAAGGAGGGATATTAATTCCCATCATCAGTCTTCACTACACCATGGCTTCTTGTGGCCATTGTAGTAGTGGTAGTGGTAAGGATGCGAACTGAGGTCACGTTGATCAACATGTGAACCGTCGCATTCAGTCGGCCCCATATTCCTGGGCGAGAGTCTGGTTGGGACGAAGCAAATCGGCCACGAGTATCTAAAACGGGTCGTGCATTGATGTGCATGCACTGCCCGTGGATCTCCGGCGGGAATGACCAGCGTGCGGGGGTGTCGCCTACAGTTGTGCACTCGCAAATCTTCAACGCCGGCGCAAGGTACTCCACCACTCGCTCTCATTCTCAGCTGCAACTATGTTCTTGGAGGCGACCAAGAGCTTCCTGTGCGGCCAAGTGGTCTCGGTCTTCAGCCTCATGGCACTCGTCATGTCCAAGAGATTACTCTTCCGTGGCGTCACGACCCCGATGCTGCTGAACTTGACCTTTTACACCGCGCTCGGCATCGTCTACGCCATGGTAAACAAATGTGTTGCATCCTCAGGCACCCCGGCTGTGCCTGCTCGAAAGGCACGCTGGTGGTTCTATCCCTTCCTCGCTCTCATCGACGTCCAGGCAAACATCTGCGCGCTGAAGGCATTGGAATACACCTCATTCGCCTCGACCGGCATGGTTCTGAACCTCGCGGTTCCAATCGTGTTCATGCTGTGTGTCACGACATTCGGTGCAGCCTACAAATGGACACACGTGCTGGGTTGCATCCTCGCAGCCACTGGATCACTTGTCGTTCTCGCGGGCTGTCTTCACCGCCAGAGTATCCACGCGTTCGGCTCGGAGCAGGAGATCTATGGGTGGGTGCTGGCCGTGCTCGCGGCTTGCTTGTATGGAACGTCGAACGTTGTCAACCAGTGGTGGGTCAAGGTGAACGGGATCGACGGTATGGTCGACTGTCTCTCCAAAGTCGGAGCCTGGGGTGCTCTCTTCTGTGCTCTTCAGGTGGTGATCGCCGAGCGGGTCGAGGTCGCCGCGATCGAGTGGAACTCGCAGATTGTGATGCTCTTCGTCGGCTACGTGCTGAGCATGTTTGCGTTCTACACCGCCGTGTACGTACTAGTACGGGAGTCCGAGACAACGATGTACAACCTCTCGCTGCTGTTCTCCAGCGTCTACCTCATGCTCATCGCGCGCTACACGCTGGACGAAACACTGGACTTGCACACGTGGGTGGCGATGGTGCTCACTCTCATCGGACTCTGCATCTACGCATGGAATGGGGCGATGAACGGGGACAAGAACAACGGACTGCCACAGATCGGATTCAAGTCGATGAGTACACCACGAGAAGTACACGATCTGGTCGCGAACAAGTTGCGGCTTGCAGAGGTATAATAGCAGGAGAAGACAAGCAAAAAACAATCATACAGACAAATAGAGATTCATGATGCTAAACACTGAAGTAGGAGGTCGATACCCTTTTCTGCTGCTTACTGGATACGTCACAACGTATCTTCGACTGAAGTCGGGGTTCGGAATTCGCTTGCGTACTGCTTGATCTCGTCCCAACTCATCAGCACGGCGTCTTCGTTGAAAACGAGTGCGAACCGGGCTCGCAGTCGTCCGAAATTCGCCGAGTTGGTCCATCCAGGATACTGTGAGCGAATGATCAACTGGACCGTGTCCCCCATTTCGACGTTGCTCACAAACCCCTTTGGATCCACGTAGTGTTTGAGGTGGTGTCGGTAGTCGCGTCTCACGCGGACGTTGGCACTCAGTGGTGCACGGGCAGCTTCTGAGGGGGCACCATCCACCTGCTTCACCACGGCAACCTCTGACCACGTGAACGAAGCGCTGTAGGTCCCGTTGAACTCGTTATCTTGCGACGCCCAGCCTTGATCGTGCGAGCTGCACTCGGCGATCAGCTCTCTGCACTTTGGGTCGATTGAGACGCCTGGTGGGAGGCTGATAACGTCGGCGGTGGGCAAGTGCATTTCCAAGTACACATCGTTTTGGTCGCCCTGCCCGCGCACCTCGTCTCGTGTCAGTGCTTGAAACGTTACCAGCAGATCAGCGTACTCGAGGACGCGGTCCAATACATCGACTGGAAACTTGGGTACTTTCGCGAGCAGTGAGGCCACGGCGACAACATGTTCGGTAGGAAACACATTGGCATTCTCCGCTTGGATCTCCTCGGGTTCTAACTCGCGCACATTGTCACCAGCGCTGTCAGCAGGTACGAGGAAGATCTTGGCGCTCTCGGTGCTTGGAGCTGCGGTCGTCGGCCGCGTAGGTATCGGGCGCGGAATGCGTGGACGTGTGTTCCACCTGCGATCCATTTGCGTTGAGTTTGTTTGTGGCCAATTCACTGTCGCATCGATAAATTCGGTTGTGACCAACATTCCGCGCACACCCATCTCACTTACGGTACACCCCAATCAAATAACGTATTGACGGTAACCAAATCTGCTTTGGGCGGAAATATTTCAATGCAAAATTACGGTGGAGCAGCTCTTCAACATGAGAGCTCGATGGTGGCGGGAGGAGTCCCGGTACGTTTGAAGCACGACAAGTGCCGACCTCTTGGAACACTGCGTTGAGAATCCGTGGTCACTTCGATGACAGCACACACCTCTGTCCATGACACAACAGCCAAACGGTAATTTTCAGCTGCGAGTGAGACTTGATTCGTTGCAGCCAACTGGAGCTTGAAAGGTTGCGAACGGGCTAGGGGAGAGCAACTTGAATCATTCTTTCAGTACATTTCTGGGACAGGAGAGAGAACAAGAAGAACAACACGCCCCAAAGGGCATCCTGAGAACATGCTTTTGTTTTGTTTTTGTTTTTTGTTGTTGTGTTTTCTTTCGGGGGCGGCCTTTTTATCCAGTCACATTCACTCTCGTCACCAGAGGGAAGAGAAAGCGAAGAGAGAGAAAAACACCAACGTCCTTTGCCTCGCTCTACGTGGAGACAACGTCGAAGCCAAGCAAGGGGGAAGGAACGGAAGCAAAGGAGGCACGCGCCCATCGCAGGGAGCACGAGGCGAGGCGATCGCGCTGAGCAAGCAGTAGGCAAAAGACACGGCCGGCACGGCGAACCCCGAGTGCGTGGATTGTACGACACTCGCTTCGCTGGTCCACCGGCCCATTCCTTACGAATGAAGAAAACACCGACCCACGTGGTCTTTTCGACCAAAAAAGTCGCCAAGAAATCCACCGGTTCACGAGAACAAGAGGTGGCTCCAACACCAGCTCCCAGTACGCAACAACAACAACAACCACCACCACCACCTCCGAGTCGACCGGGCGAAGGCAATGTGGCCCGGCGCCAGGAACTCGTAGTCGAAATCACCGAGGAGATTGCACCAGAACCGATGCGACACCAAGGCAGCACCGGCAGCCGCACATCGTCCGACGGAGGAAACAGCAGCAGTAGCGGTCGCTCGCATCGCCACCGCTCGTCCGTGTCGTCGAAGAAGGGAACGCGAGCTGGCGAACACAGTGTCAAGCGCTTGCGGCCGTCGCCGGCGCTCTTGCAGAATGATCGCGTCACCGTCGCGCAGTGTGTGAAGTCCATGGTGGAGAAGAAAACGGATGCCACGTTGCTCGTGGATCAGAACGGGTTGTTGACAGGCATTCTGACCGATCGCGTGAGTCAATTCCTGTCCGAATCTGTGGGACGCCATGGAGAACTAACGAAATGTTGGTGTTATTGTAGGATATTGCATTCAAGGTCGTGGCGCTGGGACGCGATCCAAAGATGACACGCGTCGACGAAGTCATGACGCCGAACCCACACTGCGTGGCCTCCAACGCGAGTGCGATCGACGCTCTCAAGAAAATGGTCTCCGGCCAGTTCCGACACTTGCCGGTCGCTGACAATGACAAAGTTGTCGGTATTCTGGACATCGCCAAGTGCTTGTACGAAGCCATCACGAAGGTGGAACAGGAGTACAAATCGCACTCGAAAAATCTAGAAGAAGCCATCAAGAAGGTGCGCAATTAGTTTATGGTTGCTGTGCTTCCGTGAAGACTGGATTCTCATTTACGTCACCACAGATGCAACGACACTTGCCCGGAGGTGCGCGCGAGGGCCTTTTCGAGAAGCTGCGCAAGAAGGTGAGTGCCGTGTTTTTCTTCGTCCATTGCGGCCATTTCTGATCACTTATGTATGTGCAGCTCTTCTTGCCAACGCTCTCTGCCATTCTGTTGGAGCGCTCTCCAGTTCCTGTGCTTCATCCTGACGCAAGCGCGCTCGATGCTGCAAGCTTGATGCTCTCTGTGAAGACCAGCGCAGTGATTGTGTGCGACAATGATGGCAAGATGCAGGGCATCTTTACCTCGAAGGACCTCATGCGTCGCGTCGTCGCGCTCAACCTGGATCCAGTGGGCTGCGCGCTCTCGTCTGTGATGACGGTCAATCCGTTCTCGGCACGACTGAACACGACGATATTGGAGACTCTTCACACGATGCACAATGGCAAGTTTCTCCACGTCCCAGTGTTTGATGACGACGAAAATTTGGTTGGACTCGTGGATGTGCTGCAAGCAACGTGCGCCATCGTTCAGGAAATGGGGACTCTGCAATTTTCGAAGAATGAGGGTGTGCAACCGCTGCTGAACGAGTTGCGGCAGAGTTTCATTGCAAACAACGATGTGCCTGACGGCGATGAGGCTGACGACGAGCCTGACCCCGTGGAGAAGCTTGAACAGGACGTGGAGCGTAGCTGGAGCGAGCGTCGAAGCAGAGACAACTCGGTGTCCGAGTTTGAGCCTGATGCAAACGACCCGACGTCGCCCGAGCATTCCGAAGATAAGCGACCAGATGTGTTCGTTTTCAAGCTTGCCGATTGGAACGGTGCCAACCATCGCTTCACGAGCTCAGCCGAGTCGCTCAAGGAGTTGCTCAAGGATGTACAAAACCGACTCGGAGACTACACGATTCGCAAGCTGCATTACGTGGATGACGACGCGGAACACGTAAGCACGTTGTTTTGCTGTGGGGGTTGTTGCCTCCTCGCTAACTGATGCAATTCTGTTCAGGTGCTTCTCTTTACGGACGCAGACTTGAAGGACGCTGTGAAACGAGCTCGTATGTGGGGAAACAAGTTCATACGTCTCACCGTCCTGCACCGCGCGAGCCGTCATGGAAGGCGATCGCTGCCTCGGGCAGATCATCAAAATGACACCGTGATTGGGATGGTCTACTACGCTGCAGCGGCCGCCGCCATCGCTGGCGCGTCGTTCTTTCTCAGTCGCCGTAGGTAATAGACGAGCATCTGCGTATTTGGAATGCTACATGTGTTTTGCATGGGATGCACTCGCGCCGACCTCGTTACTCAAGCAAATGATCAACTCTGTCTGGACAGAATTACTTTGACTACGTGTGACAGTCACTGCGGGCTTTAGTGGGAAAATCGAGCCACCATCGCCGAAACGTGCACGCCACTCAGCAGTGCAAGCAGAAACGTCGCCTTCCACGAGAAGAGGTGTGGGTGGTGGTACATGAGTGTCCAGAGGCCATACAGAATGAGACCCGTCGTCAGGAGCAACGTGTTGGCAGGATTCGTGAGTCCCTTGAGCTCGACTTGTTGCGACGCCTCTGGATGGGCTACTGGTGCTGCATGTCATTCATTCACACAGCCAATGAGCAACACACGCATTGACACCACCAAGCGGAAGCGACATACGCGCATCGTTGATCACCGCGTGGATCACCCCGTCTTCTTCAATGCCAAACTTGCCCATCGAGCGCTCGGGGATCAGCAGCATACCCTTGGTCATATGCATGGTGAGTGACTGGTCGCACCGATTTGGAGTGCTGTCTAGGTGGGTGGGCTCACCATGTAAATGAGCCGAATGCGTTTCCGATTCGCGATCTCTTCGCTGAAAAACTGCTCACAACGTTAGACAATCGCTCTCCATAATAGCACAGTCACTGGCTATGGTGGGTACCTTCTCCGTGAAGTCTTGCACGCCCTGGGTCGCTTTGAAGTGAGCCATTCGAGTTTGCTCGCCTTCTCACCAACGATCGTGAGCCAGTTTGACCAACACTATCCACAATCGAATCGATGCATATGATCCTACCGATGCGAAGGCGAACTTTGAGATACCCAGCAGGAACATCGCCGTCACCCGTGGATGCTGTGCTCGTAACTTGTAGCTCGCTCTGCTGTGTGCTTTGTCAGTGTGGACAACCGAGCTCTCTTCGCGAGGAGCTACGTACAGAGTTCTCTGATTGAGCAGGTGGGGCGGATGGCATCACCCTATAGACATGTGACCATCTAGATGAGATCGATACCCGATGACAGACTGGCATCGCGACGTCAGCAAAACTCACTCGGCTTCGTCGTCCACAAACGTCCATTCGTCAAGCACACGCGGAGAGCTCACTTCCATGGTTCTGCCGCGTCTTGTGGTTCGGTCGACGTATGCGCTGCCGCTTCGTCGGAGAGTGTGCGCGGCTTGGTCAGTGCAGACGTACGTAAACTGAGCTACTCGCCGATTTGTTTGTCGGAGTTCCTGCGTTCTTTCTTCGCATTCCATTGTAGACACTCATCCACGACAGAGTGATGGTCGCTTGAGAACACAATCCACCTAAGGTAACACCCAAAACCCCAAATGGTATCCATTGCGTAACTCCTCACTTCAAGGACATCACGTTGTGACACTTGACCTGCTCCTAAAATGCGCCACTTGCGCGCGCAACTAGAGGCCATCGTGCGCAGCGATGCTCGCATCGTGAATGGCGCCAACGAAGAGACAATTCAGCGCAAGATCGACGGGTTCTTCTGGCCGCTTTTCCATTGGATTAACGATCTGACAGATCGCATCAAAGCCAGCGAACAGACCAGATGCGTTTGCATCGGAATCAGCTGCGTTCAAGGGGGTGGCAAAACCACGACCACCAAACTGCTGGAGAGGATGCTCCACGAGAGCGGCAAGCGAAGCGCTGTGGTGTCGCTAGACGATGTGTATCTCACACGTGTGTCCCAAGTTGAGCTTGCGAAGCGAAATGCAGCGAATCCGCTTCTCCAGGTAATGCATTCGTAGCCTAGTGTTCATTGTATTGTACTGACTCCTAACTAAGACCCGATTGCCCACTGCTGTAGTATCGCGGCAACCCAGGAACACATGATCTACCTCTTCTGATGAAGCTTATTCGAGACTGTCGATCGGGTTTGGAGCAAGTGCAAATCCCGCGATACGACAAGTCCCTCCATGGAGGCCGCGGTGATCGGCTGCAACAAACGATGTGGGACACTGTTCAAGGTAAGATCATGGGCACATAAACTTGTTCGTCGTTTGCATTGACGACGGGTCGTGGATGTGAGTAGGTCCGCTGGATGTCCTTCTCGTGGAAGGGTGGTGCCTCGGGTTCACGCCCGTATCAAACACCGACACTATCGCGTGCGTTCCCACGTCGATGCATCCTTGTGGATCTGATCGTCCTCAGCTGTGTTATGTGTGTGTTTCCACCCGCAGACCGGATCTCGTTCCCATCAACCGTGAGCTGGCCAAGTTCGAAGAGCTCTACGCATCGCTCGACGGCATCGTGGTCATCAAGGTGGACTCTCCAGATTGGGTGTACGAGTACGTGCACTTGTACTTGCATTATCATGTATTAGTGAGGATGGTTCGAAGGGCATACTCACGGTTCGGTATTTTCGTGGTCTAGGTGGCGTGAACAACAAGAGCAGCACCTGCGATCATCTGGCAAGCCTGCTCTCTCGTCAGATCAAGTCCGTGACTTTATCGACCGCTTCATGCCTGCATACAAAGCCTATCTCCCTGGCCTATATGATCCGTCATCGAGCTCGAACGACTCATCTCGAAGACTTAGTGAGATCCCCCGACTCGTGCTCGAGATTGACGTGACTCGCACTCCGTCCCAGCTTGAACCCGTTCAATATAATGGTTGAACATAATTCGATGTACTCTTTTATGGAAATGTCGTGGTAAGAACCTCTATAAATGAATGTTTGCCGGATTCTTGGCTCTCCTGCGATCGGTGTACATGTGGTGTGGCACAGGAGTGTGGGTTACCTCTCTGTGTGAAGAACCTCGAAGCACCAAGTCAGCAAGCCGACAGACAGATTCGCGATGGAGCGCTACCAGAAGCTCGAGAAAATCGGCGAGGGCACGTACGGCGTCGTGTACAAGGCCAAGGACCGCGTCACGGGCGAGGTCATCGCGCTGAAGAAGATCCGCCTCGAGGCCGAGGATGAAGGCATCCCGTCCACGGCGATCCGCGAGATCTCGCTGCTCAAGGAACTGCAGCACCCCAACATCGTGCGCCTCTACAACATCGTGCACACCGAGCGCAAGCTCACGCTCGTGTTCGAGTACCTCGACCAAGATCTGAAGAAATACTTGGACGTGTGCGAGAAGGGTCTTGAACCACCCATCATGAAGGTGAGTGGTCTTGGAGACAGTCGATGAGTATCTATCGAGCTCAGCATGGCCATCGTGGGTACCGTAGTCCTTCTTGTACCAGTTGCTGCGCGGAATCGCATACTGCCACCAGCACCGCGTACTGCATCGGTAAGCTTCTCACTCCTTCTGCATAGCGAGAGAGAGAAAGAGAGAAACAGCAAGCAAATCTGACCGATGCCATCATGGGTTATCTATCTCTTAGCGATTTGAAGCCGCAGAATCTGTTGATCAACCGCGAGGGAGAGCTCAAGCTCGCCGACTTTGGCCTCGCGCGTGCGTTTGGTATCCCCGTGCGCAGGTATGGGGATGATAACGGTGTCCACTGGCACCGTGTGGAGCTAATAACTGCGCCCTTCGTCACAGCTACACACACGAAGTGGTCACGTTGTGGTACCGAGCACCGGACGTGCTCATGGGTTCGAGAAAGTACTCGACGCCCGTGGACATTTGGAGCGTCGGCTGCATCTTCGCCGAGATGGCGAACGGCGGACCGCTGTTTGCAGGCACGTCCGAGGCGGACCAACTCGACCGGATCTTCCGGCTGCTGGGCACGCCGTGGCCAGAGATCTACCCTGGCATCGTGGACCTGCCAGAGTACCGGGTGCGTGCTCATGGCATCAGAGTCGATGGATACAGTAGCTCATCAATCGTTCTCGTTGTTGTAGCGTGACTTCCCAGTGTACGCGACGCCCGAGTCGCTGTCCCACTTGGTGCCGACGTTGGACGAGGACGGCCTCGACCTCGTGCAGCAGATGCTCCAGTACGACCCCGCCAAGCGCATCACGGCCACCGACGCCATGAACCACCCGTACTTTCACGATCTGTCCCCCGCGATCACAGACTATCAGTAACGTTAGACAGGTTCCTGGATGGATGAAGCTAGAAGGCTAGACGACTGGTGAGACGAGCCGGTATAGTAGACGGTAGTTAGCTCGCGATATATGTATGTGTGTGACGTCGATGAGCAGTACATACCGTGTACAGACCAGTAGCGTCGTTCGCTTGGCAACCTTTACTCCATCCGTCATACAGTATCATGCCACGTTTGTGTGGGGGGAGACGCCTATTCAGCAATGGCATCAACGTCAACCGTCGCGGTGGAATCGCATTGAAACGCCACGGGGGTGAATCGTATTGAAACCCTCGATCTTCAATGCTGCCATGGTACCGACTCGGCGTGCTGCCTCTAACTTGGCTGCTGCTGGCGCGCGCTCTCCTGGCCAGTGGCGACGCTGTGGATGCGCCTGGTGATGCCTGCATTCGTGCTGCGCCGCGCCAGTTCACCGACCAGCAGATTCATCGGCTGTGTGAATCGTCGTCAGCCGTGCGTCTCGGTGATGGGCCAGCGATATGTGCCAAGCGTGCTGTTAGTGCGTCAATGCGATCCTCCTCTGTCAACAAAGAGCTCATCGGACACGTCATTGAGCTGTGTCGCCTGGCACGCGATGACCAACCAGCAGAGTGCTGGGCAGCGGTGCCCATGCCATCCTTTCGCTCGCGTGAGTGGATGCATGCACTTGCCAGTGTCTGCCAAGAAGCCGTCGATTCCGCGCCGTCTACCTGCCTCCTCGAATTCAAGCAGCACGGGTTCTTGAGGACAGCCAACAGCCAGTCCCAGTCCGAGGCCATCGATGTCATCATCCAGATCTGCAAACACTTTAAAGGACAGATCGCTACCATCAAGAAGTGTGTGAACCAGGCGCCTCGCTCGCTGCCTGAGCTACAGCGGTACACGTTATGCCGTGATGGAGATCCTGAGGGAGTGGATGACGTCATCGCGTGTGCCAAGCAACTGGCTCAGCGCAGTGTAGACCCAGCGACTGTCGCCCACGTGTGCGCGACAGCAGCCAACGGTCGTGACTCACCGGAGCAATGCGTGCTCGCAGCACAGCAGCAGCTTCGATGGATGGACGCGGACGCCGTTGGTCACTTGTGCCAGCACTCGACCGGTTCTACGGTGCCTGTGACGTGTGCGTCGCAACTACGATCCAGGGTCCTTCGTGACGTCAGTGCCGCAGAGCGATCGCGTGCTGTCTTGGAGTTGGCTCGACTTTGCCAGCGC
The DNA here is from genome assembly GCA_023337575.1 of Pythium chondricola. Taxonomy (NCBI): domain Eukaryota; phylum Oomycota; class Peronosporomycetes; order Pythiales; family Pythiaceae; genus Pythium; species Pythium chondricola. Next base: position 3,907 of record JAADXF010000441.1, on the reverse strand, counting down.
GTCAGCGACCACACAGTGGCCGTACAGTGTGTCAAGAGCCTGCCAGAAAGCATCTTCTCCGCCAAGCAGATTGCCTCTCTGTGTGGAGGTGATACCCACTCCCCACAATCGCGAGCAGACTGTGTGGTCTATGCAAAGCGAGAGCTGTACGGACCATCCAGGACCAAACAAACCACTGAATTGACGCGTGAGCAAGAGGCTTCGACACTGTTGCAGCTGTGTGCCCAGGCGACGGAGACAGATCCTATCGAGTGTCTCTCGGCGTCACGGTCGGATACATCGCTCTCCCCTAATGACCGAGTGCGATTGTGTCTTGGTGGTGCACTGGGAACTTCGCCAGTCGACTGCTTGCGTACGATCCAACCCAAGATCCTCCATCAGCTCCCGAACGGCAAAGATGATGCGATCGAACTGTGCCAACAAGCGACCACCACCGCGCCAGCAATGTGTCTCAATCAGTTGCACTTGGCTCCGTCCACTCTGTTTCGGACTGGCTTGGCCATGGCACTCTGCAAAGACGCAGCGTCTGTGGCGCCAGCCGAGTGCTTAGCGGCAGCCCCGCACCACTATTCCGATGCCAGCAGAGTCGTCCTGTGTGGTCAGGCGACTTCCGATGCTCCAGCCGCATGTGCAAAAGTCTCTGTCCCTCGTGTCTCGCATGATCAACTGAAGGCGGATCTATGTGCCAAGGCAGAATCAGCGGCACCGGCCAAGTGTGCGAGCAGTGTTCCGTTTGGAATGAGCGCCGAAGAGATCGTCTGGCTGTGCCATGGGGCAAATGATTCCAAGCCAGCTGAATGTGCCCAGGCGGTGCCACCAACACTGCGAATCCCTTGGCGAGACGTGGCCACTGCGTGCAACAAAGCGCAATCATCTACACCGGGGCAATGCCTCAGCCATCACGTCCGTCAACGACTGCCCGTGTCCAAGAGTATCATCACTCTTTGCCGGAGTGTGGTCGCGACAGCGGCTTCCGTGGAACTGGCCAAGTTCGCGTACGAATGCCCTCAGTTGTTACCCAAGTGTCCGTTGATCGTGAGTACACGCGTGTTGGATCAGTACGGCGCTGACATGCTCACGCTCTGTCGAGGGTACGTGTACTTCTCAGTGAAGCCCGAGGATGCCGGCGAAGAGCAGTCAACTGGTGCCTATCTCGATGGCAACACCGTCGCAGCAATCGTGAACGGCTCGGCGATTTTTAGAGATGTGCACTTCACAAGGGCAGGCAATTACACCCTCCGGCTCTCATCTCCAGGAGTAGAAGACGCGATTGCTCGAGTGCACGTTCGATGGAACGAAACAGAGCGACTCGAGAAGCAACTCTGTGATCGCAGCTTCACGATGCTTCAGTGCGAACAAACGAAAACAGGCAATCTCACCGACCATGAAGAGAGCCACACTGGTGCACAAGCTCAGCTATTATTCCTGCCGAACCGACACGTGCTCTCTTCGCTTCGTTGCGATGAGTCGTGGGCACGACAAGTGCTTGGGTTGCGGCCAGTCGGACTGACCCCATTTGCGCGAGTGTATGCAGTCCCACGCATCACCTACAATGTTCTCACGTACGTCGAGGAAAGGGAAATTGGTGAACTTACGGGAGGAGCTAACACTTGTGTCATGATAGGGGCTTTGGGATCCCGACCGCGTCGATGACCTCGTGGCAACGACTCGGCATTCCAGAGGGTTCCAATCGATCTGCTATCCGCCGCGCGTATCATCAGCGCTCTCTAGAGTGGCACCCGGACAAGTGGAGCTTCGGTGATATCGAGCCAAGCTTTCGTGAACGAGTGGATGAAGTGTACACGCTCATCAACCACGCGTACGTGGAGCTCCTCCGTCGTCAAACGACTCCATGATCAGCTACACCAAATGTAGCCATTTTTACTTGTATTCGCATGGCTACTTGAAGTTTAGCGTAGTGTGGACCACATCATTTTCGGCCATGATGGCTGAATTTAGAGTGATGAAGGGGGGCTCGTCAGGAGAGAAGACGGGAAAGAGCCAAACGTCAGAGTGACGTCGGAGTCTCATGGCGATGGAAGCGCTGCTGAGCATCCTGCGCGGTATCCGCAATGGCGCGTACTACGGTACCAAGATCCGCGCGCCCCATGGTACGTTGTTGATCGCGTTTATCTATGAGTTCCATGACCATGGTGGCCGATTCACGTGTTGTTAATCACTGCAGCGTTCGTGATGATTTTCCTCTTCCAAAACGGAACAGTGCGCGAAAAGCTGCACGGGGTGGTCAAGCTCACCTACGAACACTCCAAGAATCTGGCGCTATTCGTCGGTATCTACAAGATGGTCCTCGCTATCTTGCGGCAGAACGAGCAGATTCTCAGCAAGGGGGAGATCACGTCTCCCGTGGGCAAACCAGCCGTGCATTGGCACGCTGCTGTCGGTGGCGCTGTCGGTGGATACCTAGTTTGGGGTCGCTACTCCGGTGTCAACTACCAGATCGTCATGTACCTCCTGGCTCGCATCATGATCAGCATTGTCCGCGTTCTCGCGAAGCGAGGTATCAAACCGTTCAGCGAGCACAAGTTTGACAAGGTTTACCCTGCGCTTGCCACCGTGACGTGGGCGGTCGTGATGTGGCTGTACGAGAACGAGCGCGCGATGCTCCACACATCGCTGAGCAAGAGCATGGACTTCCTGTACGACGAGTCGTGTCGGTGGCAGGATGGCCTGTCAGACTTCCTGCCGTCACCCGCGACCGCTGCCGTGCTGCTGCTCACCTACCTGGAAGTTTGACCTCGGTGATCACCATAGACCACTCGCTCCCAGTAACCTTAATGTATATCGTGTCGAACGCGAAGCGTACGGTGTCATGCTCATTGAATGCACAAGCAATCTGAGACAGGGAGGCTCGTGCCATCAAACCAACAACATCATTGCCATCATGGGGACAGCGTCATTCGCCAGTTGAGGAAAGCAAGAACCCAAGAGTGGCGATGGAGCGTAGTCAGGAACCGCAAGAAGCAAGTGGCGTCGCGCATGGGCACTGGCGAGACATCCCACGAAACGCGCAGCTCACCGACGCTGAAACACTCGTGTTTTTTCGCGAGTTCACCCGCGCTGGAGACCTCACCGACGCGGATGCCATTGAACGATGCAACTTTCTCATGCGCCACGCGCCTCCAAAAAACTACCGTCGTCTGCGGATCAAGAGAAAGTTTGTCCAACTGGTCAAGCGCCTCGAGAAGGTGTGTACTGCATGTTGCCCATCGACCGTGGATGATCTCGAGCGTGTAAGTGTATCCGATCAGGTCGACCGACGACGCGGGTGACTGCCTGCAACCTAGCGGCGTTGTCTGGAGGACGGATGAAGAGATCGCAGCCGCCGCACGAGACTCTTTCCCCGCCGACGTAATGACGTGCAGCATCGCCAAGGATCTGTTCAAGCTGTGGCCAGTGCTGTTGTTCATGCAGGGCATTGGCACGCTCCATCAGGTTCGCGGTCGCGCGATTGATATCGGGCGCAAGATGATGCATCTCATGGAGGAGCTAGCTAGCAAGTATCCTTCACTCGCAAAGCTACTCGATCCGCCAACGGTTATGTTGAACCTGCAGGCAATGAAGATCGACCCAGATAAAGTTGTCATCCCCGCTGGCCTCGCGCCAGGAATTATGCCTGCGTTCCCTGGCGCCGTTGGCATGTGGACGTGTCCATCAGAGCAACGCGCTGGCGAACTAATTGGCCACCTACGAGCTACGCTCGCGCCGTTCTTGCTGCCTGGCGTCGTCCCACAGTTTCATTACTTCAATGCACCCATGCAAACCCTCTGAATGGCAAGCAATCTCCTCTTCAACTGTGTTCGTCCTGGGCTTCACGGTACCTACTGGACCCGCTCACTCGTCAGTTGAAGTCAGCGAGAAGCAACTTCGCTTCGCTGGTGTCGCTATG
>JAADXF010000440.1:0-18988 GCA_023337575.1 Pythium chondricola | reverse complement strand
GTAGGTCTAACCCGAGCAAGAACGACATCGCAAGCGGTAGAGTGCTCGGCAAAGAGATCGACAGTGGATTTTCAGGTCAATTTGCTCCACTCGCTTTTTGTGCAGATTCATTCAAAGTCGATGCTCCTGTGTTCGATAGTAACAAAACTTCAGAGGTACTGTGGAGGGATATGTGATAGGAACAGGCGCACTATTCGGGTAGCTTTTCGTGATTTTTCCCGTCCCTATCACAAGTCTTATACGGTACTGACAATCTGTCAGTACATGTACTGTCAGTGACAATATGGTACTAGTACTACTGTAGCTGAGCATCGACGCGACGGAGAGATGCCGATTGGGCATCCAATCACACCACCAAAGTCACTTGGAACCTCCAAGATGGAGAGAAAAAGGTTCCAGCATATACTTACTGTACGCAAAATTGGGGTCCAGCATACTAATTTTTTGGAGATGGTCGCCAGTCGACTCTGGCTGGGTCCCGGACACAAACACGTCGTTTTTGGAAAAACCTCCGGACCTCTTTTCTCTCCGACGTTCGCTGAACTTCGGATTTGGTTTCACCATCACGGCTCGCAATTTCAGAACACGAAGTGCCATGGATCATCCCTTACATTACTGTGTGCTGTACAGTTGTAGCCAAGTTACTCACATCCACGAAGTGGACGTGCCCAGTCCGCTCTGGGGGTACGGTACACAGCTCCGCCTGTACGCCATGCTGCAACGCACTTGCGAAACGTTTCCTGCGAATTCTCAAAAGAGTGACCCTCTAGTTTTCTACAACATGAAAACCCACTCAATGTTTGTATGCCGAGCCTTCAGTCTCGCTGACATCCACCAATACCCACCCCAGATCCGCTCCACTGCAGCGGATCTGGGGTGGATATTGGAGCCTCCACCGGTGGGCGGATCGTGGAATCATGTCATGGTCCAGGCATCTCCCTGTATCCTGCCTGCGGCATCCCCTTTTATCCCGCCGTTCAGCCAGTCAGTTGACTCAACTCCTGAGGCTGCCACTTCGCCTAGCCAAGCGACTTGTGTGTGTTTTGGCCGGATTCTGTTCTGGTTTGACCAAGTCCCTCCTCCCGCTCTCCTCCAATCCGCCTCCGCTCCGCCGCTGTGGACACACGATGCGCCGCGAGCCCCTCACTCGAGTATTTGCCCCCGCGAGAGTAAACCGAGACCGTTAGACCCGCGTCAACCGGCGTCTAACTGACTCCAGGAAGAAGAAAAAAAGGAAAGAAACCCAAGTGCGCGTTCGTGCGGGTAAGTCTCCGCACCCATATCTCACTCGACCGCTCTATTTTGACCAGGACGAGAAAAACAACAACCACTCATTCTTTTCTCTGCATCTACATTTATTAGTTCGTTCCTCTCCTCCTCCTCCTCCTCCTCCTCCTCCGGTCGCTCCCCTCGAGCTCCGCCGCGGCTCGCATCCACCACGTCCGCGCCCGGCAGTTCTCCTCTCTCCGTGCAGGAGGTTTCCCCGTTGCCCCCCCCGGTGCCTTCCCCCCCGCCCATCATGCGTGGTCTCAAGGAAGGACTCAAGGAGCACTTCGTCGTGCCCGTGGATGACACCGCGGGCCGCCGTAAGCAGCTCGTGTACGCGCCGCACGAGTACGTGCGCATCACCCCGTTCGCGTCGTCGGCGTTCCACATGCTGATCTACGTGCTGTTGGTCATCGGCACGGGCGGCATCGTCGGCGTCGTCTCGGTCTGGTTCCCACAGATCTTCACGTGGCTCGCGCGCAAGCGTTTGCCCGTCAGCTCGCTCGGCGACGCCGAGTACATCTTGGTCTTGGTCCACGCGGATGGCTGGCGCTCGATCTACGTCGAGGCGCCCGTGCACCGCCCCCTGAAAAAGACGAGCGGCGCCGACAAGTCGCAAGGCAACGTCACGACGCCGAGCGACGACCGCGCCAAGCTCCCATGGGTCTGGTTCGAGTTCAAGAAGCACCGCTACGTGTTCAACCACGAAAAGGGCGAGTACGAGCGCTACCTCGCGACCGTCAAGGAAGACCTGGACAAGATGCGTGCCCGTGTGGACACGGGGCTCGACTCGTTCCAGGCGGCGCAGAAGGTGGAGCTCTTTGGCGCCAACCTGGTGGATATGGAGCCGCCGCACATTGGCATGCTGCTCTTCACCAAGGCCATCCACCCGTTCTACCTCTTCCAGGTCTTCAGTGCCACCGTCTGGTTCGTGCAATTGTACACGATCTACGCCATCGTGATCGTCGTCGTCTCGGTCATGTCGCTCACGTGGGAGATCTACTCGGAGATCTCCAACAGCAACCGTCTGCGCTCGCTCGTGCGCTCAGACCGCAAGGTTCACGTGTTCCGTGCGGGCGCCGTGTCCGAGGCCAAGATGATCACACTCCACGAGACCGACCTCGTGCCAGGCGACATTGTCGAACTCACCAACGGACAGGTGGTCGCCGACATGTTGCTGCTCAGCGGTGGCTGCGTCGTGGACGAGGCCGCGCTCACGGGCGAGGCCGTGCCGATCAACAAGGAGGCTGCACGGGGCCGCACCACCATCACGGACACCGACGCGCGGCTCCAGTTCAAGAGTTCGTTCCTCCACGCCGGCTCGACCATCACGCGTGTGCGTGATGCCAGCGGACCGTGCAAGGGTGTCGTGCTCTCGACGGGTTTCTTTACGGGCAAGGGCGAGCTCTTCCGCAGCATCCTGTTCCCTCGTGAGATCACGTTCGAGTTTGAGCGTGACGCGTACCGTTTCCTCGCGGTGCTCGCGACCATCGCATTGGTCGCGTTCGTCAAGCGTATCGTGGACTACAGCAACGACGGCGACTACGGCTTTGGCTACATGCTCTCCAACTCGCTCGATCTGGTGACCATCGCCGTGCCGCCCGCTCTGCCGATCGTGCTCTCGGCTGGTATCGGTATCGCGCTCACGCGTCTCCGGGAGAACGGCATCTTCTGTATCGATGCGCGCCGAATCAACTCGTGTGGCCAGCTCGACACGTTCTGCTTCGACAAGACCGGTACGCTCACCGAGGAATCGCTCAAGCTCGTGGGTGTGGACATCATCGCCAACCACAAGCAGTTTGAGAGCGTGACGCTCGAGACCATCCCGGACAAGATGCGCCTCGCCATGGCCACGTGCCACAGCCTCTCGGAGGTGGACGGCGTGCTGCAGGGCTACTCGCTCGAGATGTCCATGTTTGAAAAGGCCAAGGTGCACTTCGAGGTGGTCCACGACCGTGTCCGCGCGCAGCAGTACTTGGCCATCGCCACGCAGTCGGAGACGTTGAAGTTCGGTGTCATCAAGCGCTTCCCGTTCGACCCAACGTGCCAGCGTTCGTCGGTGATCGTGGAGAACCTTGAGACCAAGGAGCGCTTCATCTTTGTCAAGGGCTCGCCAGAGGCCATCCGCGCGATTGCTGTTGACACCCCGGTGGACTTCAAGCAGAAGTCGCTCCGCTACGCTGCGGATGGCGACTACTGCATCGGTTTTGCGGTGCGTGCGCTGGCCCCAGGTGAGAGCGTCGATACGGACAAGCGTGAGGCCGTCGAGTCCAAGGTGGACTTTATGGGCATTGCGCTGTTTCACAACGAACTCAAGCCAGAGTCCAAGGGTATGATCAAGGAGCTGTACGGCGCCGCCATTGACGTGCGCATGATCACTGGTGACAACGCGTTGACTGCTGTCCACGTTGCGCGTCTTCTGGACATGCAGCTCAAGAGCAAGGTCGCGATCGTGGACGTGAACGAGTCGAACGACGTCGTGTACCACTGCGTTGAGGCGATCCGCACAGCCCAGCAGGTCGAGTGGGAGCCGCTCACGTCGGGCAACGTCAGCCGTGTCATGTCCGAGTACGACCTCGCACTCACCGGCGCTGCGCTTGAGCAGCTCACGATGGACCTCAGCGACGAGTCAATCAAGCAGCTCCTGCTGGAGACCCGCATCTTTGCTCGCATCCGCCCAACGCAGAAGTCGTGGATCGTGGAGAAGCTCATGGACTACGGTCGTATCGTTGGCATGTGCGGTGACGGCACCAACGACTGCGGTGCCCTCAAGGCGGCCCACGTTGGCCTTGCTCTCTCGAGCGCTGAGGCGTCGATCGTCGCTCCGTTTACCAGTAAGGCGAAGGCTGTGACGGATGTGCCCTCGCTGATTCGCGAGGGTCGCTGTGCGCTCACGACCTCGTTCCTCGGATTCAAGTTCATGGTGCTGTACCCGGTGATCCAGTTGGGAATGGCCAGTACGCTCGGCCACTGGGGTTGCAAGCTCTCCAACAACCAGTACATTTGGGACGATATGGCGATCGTGCTTGGTTTGGCGCTTGCGATGTTGTACACGCGCTCGTCGACGACCCTCAGCAAGGAGCGTCCTCCGAACACGCTCTTCTCGCTCAGCATCGTGGCATCGATCGTCGGTCACGTGATTCTCTTTGTGGGTTTCTATGCGTTGATCCTCGCGAGGATGTACAAGCAGTCGTGGTTCTGCAAGCGCGCCGATGGCATGGCGTACATGGACCTATACTCGGAAGACCCTGCGTCGGTCTTCACGGCGGGTTTCTCCCAGGACGTACTCGACGACTGCAAGTTCTACGAAGCCTACAACAGCTCCATTGTGGAAGCCACGGAAGATATCGAAGTGGGTCACGAGATCGCGGTGACGTGGCTCTTTGCCCACATGCAGTACTTCTCGGTGGCCGCCGCGTTCAACCTTCGCGACAAGTTCCGCCTGCCGTTCTACACCAATTTCTGGTACACGGGTTTCTTCATTGCGTCGCTCGGCGTCAACATTTGGCTCCTGTTCGACGGCTCGGACTCGATCAATGAGGCGTTCCAGTCGCTGCCACTGACCACGGACTTTCGTTGGACCATGCTCTGGGTCTTCCTCATCCACTTTGTGGTCTCGCTCATCTGGGAGATGCTTGCGACGTGGTACCTCCCAGAGTGGCGCGTCAAGCGTGCCGAAGCCAAGAAGGCTGCCGACAAGAAGGTCGCGTTCGCGGAGCCAGCCGGTGCGATCAACTCGGCCAGCCTCTCCTGACAGCGCCACTCGTCGCACGAGTGAGTGGTGTTTCATGTACATGCATGTCATTAGTAGGAGCCGAGACGAGAATGCGCAACGACCACCCCGCGGCAGCGAGCCCGTAGATTACCCAGAACCCACAAGCAAAATAAAAAGGCAGCGTCGCGCCATTCTCGCGGATGACAACGGGGGACGACATTTTCCAATACTACGTCTAGTACTCCAGTAGTAGGCTCTTTATGTATGTAGTACTACGTAGTATGACTTGTTGCTTCTGTATTCATTCATCGTGGACCCGGCTGCCTGCTGCACAGCGTCGTCGTCTTCCGAGTCGGAGTCGCACGCTGTGTCGACGCATGGTTGCCCAGAGGAGCATTCCCCCATACCTTCCTGATGGAAGCGGTCCCCAGTGCCACCACCTTCTGAAGCGGCGAGTTACTACGTAGAAGTAGTATAAAACCACGTCGACTCAAACCGAACGAGAACGATAGGCTATTAATATTACATGGAGTTGCTATTAATAATGGACTCGAGCAGCTCCCCACATGCAGTCATGATGTGTACAAGTCCAGCTTGGCAAGTACAAGTACAGTAGTAGTACAGTCCGTCTGTCTCTGTCTTGCTCAGCGGAAGCGTGGTGAGGTGACTCACTGAGCTCAACGTCTGGAACGTGGATACTATTTACCAACAGTCGGACGGCCATGTGGAGGTACAGTACTGGGCTCGATCCACAATTATTGTACTGTAGAGATGCAGGTACCGGGACGACTGGCTTCTCAGGTTATTTGGTGGCAACGAGAGTGTCACTCGTCCACTCACTAGCGAACTCTTGATACACCGGGCTATAGATGCTGTATCCGTTCCCGTCGAGTGTAGTTCTTGGCTCGCTGAAGTGTTTATGGGATGGATGCCGTTGCAAGGAGCACGATGGCCACGCCGATATTGGTATTGATCACGACGGTCGGTGGATTGACCCGCGGCCTGGGCGCTTGAGGAAGTTGTGGCACTGCACTGATCGCCAGGACACGATTGCGTCACGCTTGTATCCAGACACACAGCGAAGCTCGGGGACGAGCCGTTGGTGCCAGGCACACGATCGTGGTGGAGTTGCTGGCACGACCATGGAGTTGCCCAGTGGTGGGGTCCACACAAGCCCCGTAGGTACCGGTAGATGGTATACCACCTGACGAAGCGCTTGGCGCGATGAAGTACTATAATAGCGCGAGCGTGGGTACGCACAGGCATCCGACAGGTCGAAGCTGCATCCGCTTGAAGTCATCACCACTGACCCGGAGAAAAGAAAGAGAATGAACTGTAGCTCTTGAAGAGCTACTACTGTAGTATAATACAGCAGAGTGGTCTGTGATTGGCGAGGGCCTGTGCTCATTTCGTCCTTCACAGCGTTTCCCCAACGCTTCTATCTGGCCAATCCCCTCTTGCAGATGAAGCTCAGAGGTCGGTGGGCGTGACACAGTTGCTGAAGAGTGCGTCGTACGTCTCGCGCTTGCGGCTGTCAGAATACGTTATGAGTAACCACGCGAGTGTAACCACCGTGTAACCCATGGGTGACTCTACTCACATGAGGGTATCGCGGCCGTCCGGTCGGATCAGCACCTCGGGTGCGCGCAGCTTGCCATTATACTGGAACCCCATCGAGTGCGAGTGCGCGCCCGTGTCGTGGATCACAAACAGATCGCCCACCTTGGCCAGCGGCAGCTCGCGGTCCTTGGCGAACCAGTCGTTGTTCTCACAGAGCGTGCCGACGACGTGGGACTTTTCCCGCGGTCCAGTCTCCATCTCCCGCGCAGGGATCGTGATGTGGTGGTACGCGCCGTACATACCTGGGCGCATGAGGTGGGCCATGCACGCGTCCACGCCGTAGTAGCGGCCGTAGGTCTCCTTGATCGCCTCGCACCGCGTCACGAGCCAGCCAAACGGGCCCGTCATGTAGCGCCCGTTCTCCATGCACAAGCGTGGGATGGCGCTGAGTCCGTGGGTCTTCATGGCCTCATCAAACACCTGGCGCAGCATCAGACTGATCGCCTCGATGTCCACGGGCTGCTGGTCCGGGTAGTACGGGATCCCGAGGCCACCGCCAATGTTCATAAACTCAAACTCAATGTCCAGCTCCTTGCGCAGCGTCACGATCGTGTCGAAGAGCACGGACACGGTCTCGCGCCAGTACTCCTGGTTCATCACGCACGAGCCCGTCATCATGTGGATGCCGAAGCGCGTGGCGCCAGCCGCCTTGGCGCGGCGGTACGCGTCCACGATCTGGAACGGGGGCACGCCAAACTTGGCGTCCGGGCCACCGAGCACATTCGACTTGGTCTCCGAGTCGGTGCGACCGATGCCCTATGACATCCATTCCACGGTACCGTAGGGTCAGCCACACGTGATTGTACGACAACCAATGGCAAGAAACTAAACGATACTGTACCGGGTTGAGGCGAAAGCTGATGAGCTCGGGGCACTTGCCGCGCACGGCGACGAGGCTGTCGACGAGCGAGGCGTCGTCCAAGTTCACAATGACCTTTTGGTCGAACGCGCGCGCGAGGACACCCTTGGCCGTGAAGTTGGAGGTGAAGATGACCTGCTCGCCCGGCACGCCGATCTGCTCGACGATGTGGAGCTCGGCGGACGAGGAGCAGTCCATGCCGCAGCCTTCGTCCTGGAGGATCTTGAGAATCGCCGGGTTCGGCAACGCCTTGACGGCGTAGAACTGCTGGAAGTCGGGGAAGTGGCGGCGGAACGCGGCCAGCAGACGGCGCGCATTCTCGCGGATGAGCTGCTCGTCGTAGAGCTGCAGCGGCGTGCCATAAGTCTCGGCGAGCTGCTCGAGCTTGGCTTCGGTGTCGGCGCGGAGTGGCAGCGGCATAGCGGTTTGCTCTCGCTCTCTCTCTCACTGTACGTGAATGTGCGAATGGAGTCGATGGACGGCGGATGGATGATGTGCGATCAGGTCAATTGGCCCGCGTTCTTGTGACGTCGCATGCTGATGAACAGCTACGCAAACAGACACATGACCGTTGATGTGGACCGGTTCGTATCCGGTTCTTAACTTCCGTGGCTCGTCAGGAGAGTGATGGTCCCTGTGCTATTTGATGGTCGACTCGACTGGTGAGAGAGAAAGGGTTCTATGTATTGAAACAGGAGGGATCGAGGGGCACATCCACTGAATTAGTGGGAACTCACACAACGATGTACCCATCTTCGTCTGCACCAACGGAGCTCCTCGCACGAACGAAAAGCCTGGGTGATGCATAAACGTACTCCGTTGAATGCGCTTAATCGAGCTTCTTGGCAGTCTGTGGTGCCGATCGCTTCTTGCTCGTTCGCGAGAGGTAGTAGTTGCGCACGAAGAAGTTCATGAACAGCCAGAAGAGCGACTGGACGTAGTACAGGTACAGGCTTGGGATGCGCTTGGGCAGACCTTCGCACGAGCGCGAGACCATGAGGTAGCCCTGGAGGTTCATGAGCAGGAACTGCGTCATCTGGAGCATCGTGAGGTACTTCTTCCACCAAATGGTGCGCGTGTGCGAGCTCACGAAGTAGTACAGGTACATGATCGTGTGGATGAAGCCGTTGAGGATGATCGTCATGTACAGGTCACCGTCGTACGAGGTCTTGAACAGCACGTTGTAAATCTGGACAATGATACAGGCACCATGTAAGTGAGACAGAACTACCAACGGTCCCGATACAGAACTCGGCGATACGTACAAAGAAGACAGAGACGTGGTGGTACACGTGGAGTACCGAGAGCTGGTTCCACTTCTTGCCCATCACAATGAAGAAGGTGTCACACCAGTCAAGCAGCTTGGAGAGGTAGAACAGGTACATGAGGTTGCCCATGACCGGCTTCTCAATGTTGAACGGGTTGCACGGCGTGACCGAGTAGTTCTGTAGAGAATAAACGCATCCACCCGTCAGTACGCGTGCACAATATCCAGCGTGGTGCAAGCATGCGCAAGTGATTATAATCGATACATACAAAGCGGTAGGCCTGGAGACACGCCTCGATGAACATGTACGAGCAGCACACGATCTGGAGCGGGTTGTAGATGAACTGGATCATCGACGTGTTCATCGCTGGCACGCGCTCCGACTTCATAATGAGCGTGCCAAACACGACAAATATCAAGTAGCCAAAGCACAGCAAGAACACCGTGCTCATGTCCGCGAGCGGGTTGTGGTTCATCGGGTTCTGCTTGTACACTTGGCGCGGGTCCACCCAGGTGAGGAGGAAGTCCTCCATACCGTCGGCCCATTCCTTGTAGTTCGCGTACAGCTCAGCCATGGTTCCGGTACTGTTGGTTCTCTGCGTGCGTGGCTGAGGGCGCTTGCGCGGTGGTCGAGAGCTTGCGAAGTGAGGCAGCCAACGAGAGAGAGAGAACGCAACGGCCCCCTCGGCGATCGACGAATGGACGGGCCCTTGGCTTGGTTTTGGAAAGCCACAGCTGTTGGGGGCCCCGGCCGGTTTTCGCTTGAGCGTGGCGTGGATGATGCCACGTGTAACCTGTACTGTATCCAGAAACGTAACCTGACGGTGAATAGAATGATTGCTGCACCAATACTTGCGCCTCTTGAGGCGGTGATTACTGTATGCGGCAAAATTTATGCCTGAAGATCCACAGACTGTGGACCACAGTGCATGGATGGCATGAGGGTACTGTATTACCGTTATTACCAGTATGTGAGAGGACGACACTGTGTCCACGGTCTGTGGTCCACAGTGCGAAACGGCGTCCCCACTCAGCCGCAAACCTCTGCGGGGCGAGCCGTAGAGGCCGTTGACCATGAGCGTAACCTTGTGAATCACGTGCCAAATAATCACAACTTGTGATTATTTCAAATAATTTATTTGGCACGTTTGGATTGCACAAATTGGAGAGGGAAGCGTTGGATGTCATGATACCACCGTCTGTTGCGCTCAACCTGGTCATTTGACTTGGCTTTTGTATGCAGACACATTTTCGAAGATCCTCATGTCCCACAACGTTTGCTGGTTGGTGACAGAACGACCCGCATGCACTGTACAGCCGTGCTACAACATGCCTTGAGTCAAGGGCTTGACTGATTTCAACATGGATACACTCAACCAATGGTCCACGAAGTTCGTGGCACGAACTGGTCCTTTCAGCCACGTTGCCGCACTTCAGAAGGAGCGAGCCATGGCGATGCCATTGGCAACGCTGCGTGCATTGCAGTCGGACCTTGGTGGTCGATCGAGCCTTACTGTACCGGCACCTTGCAGGTTCTCCCATCGAAACGTGCGCCGGTTGTTTGACCCTCAACTGGAGATTGTTGACCTCCATTCATCGATACACTCTATAAAATAGTAGAGTGGAAACTACATTAATCAATACACCTGTTTGATGTGATAAACATGCACACCTCTAATACTGGATGTGCATCAATGCAAGCAACCCAGAAAAGGAAGAATGAAGACGCGACAGGCAACGCGGTGGCTGGCGCTCTCGCTGCTTGTCCTGCACACCAGCGCGTGGGCTCAAATCCACGCAGAGAGCGACACACCGTCTCCCTTAGTATCGGCGAATGACATCTGCTCTGTTGACGTCGGTCGGCTCGTGTTCACGCTCGCTGACTTGACCATGCAGAGTTGCATGGCGACGGCCAGCGGCAAAGTCGACACCAGATGCAGTAGTCTGTGCTGGTGCCGATCGTGGGCATCGGAGCCTACGAAGGCTGATACGTTGGTGCTATGTGTGCCGATGAATGCGACCTCGACATGTGTCAATGCTGATTGCCGAGAAGCTCTCGACGCTGCTGCCGCCAACGCCACAAGTATCACCACATCGACGCCATCACACCTGAACTCGGCTAACCGAGCACCGTCGGACGAGAAATCAAGCAGTACAAGTGGGTGGGTGTACGTTATCGTTGGCGTCGTCGTCGCGGGCGCCGTGGGAGGGATCGCGTTTGCTGTCAATTGGTACCGCAACCGTCCTGTGTCGATCGACGTGCCTGCGACTGTTACGCAGGGGCAGCACCCTCGGCAGGCAGCACCGCCAACGTGGACGGAGGTCGACGTATATGACGACAAGATGCCCGAGGCTAGGATGTCTACCCGTCCAAGCCACCGTCGTTCGATCCCATCGAACGCAGGACCGATGTCTATCGACACCAACGCCTCCATCATCTCTGGTGTATCGGGTGTCAGCTACCACGACTTGGATGGCACAAGGCTGGGCCACATCGATGCAGCGCATGCACTCACAGAGACCGAGCTATCGTTGTGCAAGGACGCCACCGTGGACCGTGTGTTCTCCCCTGTGGGTGACGATTCGATGTCGGACACACTGTCGAATCACTCGTCGTTCATGTCGACCGACTCGATGGATGTCACCCCGATCAGACACTTCCAGGCCGACGGCCGCACGCTCTCGCAGCGAGCATTCTCTCCGCTCGGCCCGACCCTCGCGACTCAACCGCAGGCAACCGACCAGGACAGCTCGTTCATCAGCGTCGCATCCACCACGTACCTGACCAACAACGATACATTTTCCAGCCAAATCACCATGCTCGAAAGCGAGACCGAGAGCGTGGTGCTGTCGTCCTCTGCCTCGCGACTCCGCGAGACCGAGTTCTAAAGAGCCGCTAGTCCTAGTTATTTGAATGGGAATTTATATTAATAATTGACATGAGAACATATACTGGTTAATAACGTTTGTTCGTAACTGGTTTGCGCCACCTCCCACCGTGATGCCGCACGCATACCGGTACTGTAGATCCGCATTCCCGATCGCAGCAATATGTGGCGAGCGCTTCGGCCCTTGGTGACCGTGCGGCGTGCGACCACCGCGGCGCCGTTCTACTCGCGATGCACCGCAGTTCCATCGTCCTCTTCTAGCAGCTCCGCCCCAGCGCGAGCCGCGCGCGTGCTCTGCGTGGACATCCCGCAGCCGCTCGCCGAGGCCGCGTGCGTGCAGGAGCTCGTGCAGCGCGGCCACAGCGTGGACCACCTCAAGTCACCAACGCCCGAGCAGTTGGCGTCGGTGGTTGCCGACTACGACGCGGTGTTGGTGTCGCCGACTACGGACGTGCCGCGCGAACTGATCGCGCACGGCGCAGCCGCGCACCTGCAGCTCATCGCGTTCCCGTCGTTGGCCATCGACACGGGCAAAGTCGATGTGAGCGAGGCCACGCGCCAGGGCATCGTGCTGCTGCAGCTGGACAAGAAGCAGGTGGGCGACCAGTTCTCGGTCGAGGCGGAGATCGCGCTGAGCCTGATGATCCAGTTGGCGCGTCATATCCCACACAGCATCGCCGCGGTGAAGGCGGCCACCACGACGCTCCAGCGCGAGGCGTTCACGGGCGTTGAGCTGAGCAACAAGACGCTGGGCATCGTCGGGCTCGGCCAGGCGGGCAAGTGCGTCGTGGAGATGGCGCGGGCCATGGGCCTCACGGTGTTTGGGTACGACCCGAACCTGAGCCACGAGGCCGCGGCGCTGCTCGGCGTCAAGCGCGCGACGCTGGATGAACTGTACGCACAGTCGGACGTGATCTCGTTCCACGCGCCGCTCACGGGCCGCACGCGCGGTATGTTTAATGAGGACGCGCTGGCCAAGTGCCGCGACGGCGTCACGCTCATCTCGGTGGCCGAGTACAAAGGCCGCACCGGCGTGCTGGACCACGCCACCGTGCTGAGTGGCCTCGAGTCGGGCAAGATCGCCGGTGTCGGACTGGATCTGCTGGCCGACGATGACAAGGAAGAGGCGTCGGCGACGTGGGACCAGCTCGTGCAACACGAGCGTGTGCTGGCGCGGACGCATGCGGACGGCAAGAACACGACCACGGCGGACGCCAAGCAGTACCGTGCGATCGCCGAGAACATCAGCGACGCGCTCGCACAACGGTACTACCGCGGCGTGGCCAACGGCGTCTTCCTTCCACTCACGCTGGTCCCCGAGATGCAGCCGTTTTTGAGTCTGAGCGAGTCGCTGGGTCGCTTCCTCTTTGACCTCGTCGTCACCAACGACCCGAAAGACCCGATCACCAAGGTGACGCTGGCCACAACCGGTGGCATCCAGGTGGACGTGACCACGACCAAGGCCAAGAGCGCGCTGCAGAGTGCGGTGATGAAGGGCATCCTGGATTGCATCAACGCTAAGCGCGGTGGCCGCGGCTTCGACACGCCGCGCATCTCGCTGCTCAACGCGACCATGATCGCGCGCAACAACGGCATCGACGTACGCGCCGGCGACTTGGCCACCGCAGACGCCACCACGCACCTCAACAATTCGGTCACGGTTCAGGTCGAGACGCGGTCCAAGCAGACCTTTTTGGTGCGGGGCAGTGTGTTTGGCGAGGACCCACGCATCGTGCAGATCAACGAGTACACTGACTTTCCAGCCTTCCGGCCCGAGGGCAACTTGCTGCTGTTCAAGAACGACGACAAGCCCGGTGCGATCGCTGGGATTCTCAAGGAGCTGTCCGAGGCCAAGATCAACATCGCCAACTTTGGGCTCTCGCGTCAGGAAAACACGCCACTGGCGCTGGGTATTCTGTCGCTGGATGCGCCCGTGTCTAGTGAGACCATGGCCAAGCTCAAGGCGCTGCCCACGGTCGAGGACGTCCAGTTTGCGCGTGTATAGGAAGAGGGACTCTAGGACGACAGCAACACAAGTTTCGAAAACACAAGAAGAAAAATAATTTTTTTCGTCGTTTCTTCTTTTGGTTCTACACCTAACATCAAGGCGCTGGGGCGTCGACTGGGACGACGGCAGTCGACTGCTGGTGCTGGTGGTCCCGCTTGGCTCGCTGCTGCTGCTCGAGGCCGGCGAGAAAGAGCTTCTTCTTGTCGGTTGGCGAATGCAGGAACCGCTTGAGTGTGCTGTACAGGAACGGCCCCATCGAGTCCTTCTCGTGCTGTCGTGTGTGGCAACGAAACAAAAACAATAAAGTCAGTACGAAAAAAAGGAAAAGGAAAACACGGCTAGCGCACCTCGTAGCTGTGCATCATGCAGGCCATCGAGAGCGCAAACACGAGTACGTCGCCGTTCTTGACGCCCGTAAAGATCTTGCGGTCATTCAGGATGATGTACAGCGAGTCGATCGCGCGTGGCAGCACGTACAACGCGAGCTCTGCACACCACAAGCCACCACATGAGTCCTAGGCTCCTCCATGTCTATACTACAGTGTCCTGTCGACCTACCTGATCGTCGGCTCTTTGGTTCGATAAGGATCGAGACCGAGGCCAGCAGCCCGGCCACGTAGTACACGAAGCGGTGGTCCGTGGTCATGACGCGGCGCTGCACGCAGATGGACGCCATGTACAGCGCGACGAACGACGCCAGGAACGAGTTGGACCGCGTGGCGCCGAGCACAGCACGGCCTAGTGTACTGAAGGGTCTAGATAGAAACTTTTTGAAGTGGATCACGACGCTGGGCACGATAAACAGCGACAGGTAGAGTGGGAACGCCGACACGAACGCCCTGCGGAAGGTGTTGAGCGTGCCACCGACGCACGTGGCGTCGTGGTGGTGAATCATGCGACATGAGACGCTCGTGGGGCAGCCTCTCGGCACGGGGAAGTCGACCACCACCTTGCGCTTGTCGATGAAAGCCTGGACAAAGGCTGGGTCCAGTGTGAGTCCGCGGTTGGCCTGGCGCACGATCTCGAGCACCTCCTTCTCCACGGGTCCCGTCTTTTGGATGAAGCGAAAGTAATCGGTGGGCAGCGTCGTGGGGCGCATGATGAACGCGTACATGATCTGCGCGGACGAGAGCGCAAAGAGCAGCGAGTCGCCGTACTTCCACTTGCTGCCCCAAAAATGCCAGTAGCCTTTGCCCTTGGCTGTGTTGTATCCGCACTGCAGCGCCCGCGTGAGCGCGTACAGCGCCAGCGACCGCCGCCGCTTGGCGTTGACGAAGCCGATCGCGCACGCCGCCGCCGCGCCGGCTACCAGCGTGGATGCCTCGTCCACCACGCGCTGCTCGGTCGCGGTTAAATTGGTACAAGTTTGATTCTTTTGCGATTGCTGCCGTCGCAGAGCGAGCTGTTGGAAAGCGCGTGGTAGTACGGCCTTGAGCGCGCGGTAGCCGCCCGTGAACCAGCCGAGGAAGAGACCCATGGACACGGCTTCGACGCGGAACGAGAGCTGTTTCTCGTCCAGCAGCGTCGGCAGGTCGAAGATCTGGGCAAACTTGCTGGGAGCAATTATCATCGGTGTCAGCGAATTATTAATGAGATCTCTGTACACACTAAGCAAGAGCGGAACGCACCGTCGCGAGAGCAAGCGGAAGATGCGCATGAGCACGCTGATGCCCGCACGCGTGTTGTAGGCGAGCAGAAAGTTGCCCGTGCCGAGGTAGAACGCGTCGAGCAGCTCCTTGGAGAGCGAGTCGGCGTCCGCATTGTTGGCACTGACGACGGCGCTCGTGTCGGTGTTGTTGGCGCGACGATCGCTGGTTGGTACGGGTTCATTGTCACCGCCGCTCTCGGCGGTTTCTTCAGCCACGTCGGCAAGCAGCTCGGTCATGTCCTCTTCATTGTGGCTGAAGATACTCATGTCCGACGGCGAAGACGTCATGCCCATGGGCGAAGACGCCGCGCCGACACGCCGCGGCATGTTATGCGCTGCTTCAGTTCAACGGGGACCTGACGAAGCCACGTTCACGTCAACACGCCGTGAGCCAAGTTGAAGGTGAGCACTCGATAAGTGGAGCTGGTGGCGTCATGCTGAGCTCTTTGGTGACGTGGGATCGCAGCGTGGACCACATCGAACTAGACTCCTGAGGTGGCCCACATCAATTCTGATGCGATTCCCTCCACCGCGCGACATGATTGGTTAATTTTGTGAAAGTGTTTTAGTACCGTTAAGAACCTCATCCGTTTCAAATCATCCATGTTTAGGTGCACATTCGTATCCACGCACGATGATTGGCTGTTGGTTCCACGAGAGACGCTTCCCCTAGTCGCTGTGTTGCCCATAATTTATGGGCCATAAAACATCTGACTTTTTCCATCGTGTGTTGGCGTGCAAGAGGGAAGAAGCCAAACACGCGAGTATTGGTAGAAGCATCGCCCCTGCGTGCATATTCACGAAGGGGAAGACGCCGACGCGCAAGAAAACGCCAGGCCATCCGAACACATTCTTCTGGTGGCGGCTCAAGTGACGTGATACAGTACAGTCGTCATCTCCCAGCATGAACTGCCTCCGCGTCGTGGCGGTGTTGGCGGTCGCGCTATCGGCGCCGACGCTCGTGGCTGGCGGCAGTCGGCGGTTCTCGACTTCCTCCACGGCGGTGATCACCATCAAGAGCACGGATGCCTCCATCTTCGGCACGAACGCCGCCGACAGGGGCTGGGGCGCGGCGCTCGACGGCGAGTCGGCGTTCCGCCCCATCTTCTACACCACTGAGTGGCTCACCGACCCGTTTGGCTGCACGCCGCCGAATCAGCTCGGCGCCAACGAATCCTCGTTCACGCTACCCGCCGCCAACCAATCGTTCATGTTGTTGGTGGATCGCGGTCGATGCACCTTCACTGAGAAGGCGTTGGTGGCGCAGCAGCTCGGCGCTGTTGGCGTCATCATCACCGACACGCCGCAGCAGGCCTTCAACCGCACGATCCAAGCCAACGCCACGGACATGACCAAGGCGATTGAATTCAACTGCAAGAACGGCAAGTCTGACGCTCCTACGGGCGTGGATCTTTCAGACTTCACCGCGTCTGGATGGGACAGCGCCGTCAACGTCAAGCGCTGCACGTCGGCGTCGGGGTGTGAGTCGGACCAGTGCATCCCCTCGGGCAAGGGCCAACAGGTCTGCTGTCTATGGGACATCGCCGAGAGCATGGACTTTGTCAATACGACTGGTGCCGAGGAAGCGAGCGCCATCACGATCACGGTGGTCCGCATCACCATCGCCGACGGCAAGCTGCTCAAGACGATGATCGCCGACGCCAACACCAACACGGACGAAGGAGTGATGGTCACCATCAACCAACGCCACCCGCCGTCCATGGACCCATCCCAGTTCATTATCTGGCTCATGGCCATCATCACCGTGATGGTGGGCGGCTACAAGGGCGCGACGCTCGAGCGGGAGCGAGCGACGCGCAAACAGTCGGTGGCCGCGGCCACCACCACTGACTTTTCGCCGCGATCCGTGGCCACCAACGGTGTCGGCGCCAACGCCAACAACCGCACCGAGTCGGTGCGTACGGGCCACACCGCCCTGGACCCGGCCGCCAACTTGGAAGAGGAGTTACTGCTCGCCGACGACGACGACACCATGGACCTCACCATGTACCACGCCATCTCGTTCGTGGTCTTCGCGACCGTGTTTTTACTGGTGCTTTTCTACTGGAACGTGGTGATCGTGGTCATCATCATGTTCGCCATCGGCTCGGTCTCGTGCTCGTACTACATCCTCTGGCAGCCCTTCTACCAGCGCGCCGGGTTCCTCCACCTCAAGCCCTTTGTGAGCAAGACACCAACAAGTTGGCTCGCCAACTTGGAGCCGCAGACCTGGACGGTCGCCGATATGTTCGCGTTCGTCACGTCGCTCGCGATCTCGTTGGTCTGGTTCGTTTTCCGCAGCCGCCACTACGCGTGGGTGCTACAGGACGTCTTTGGTGTGTGTCTCTGCGTCCTCTTCCTGCGTACGATCCGCATGCCCAACCTCAAGATCGCCAGCGTGATGCTCGTGCTCGTGTTCGTGTACGATGTGTTCATGGTGTTCATCTCGCCTTACATTTTCAAAGAGAGCGTGATGATCAAGGCCGCGACGGGCGGCAACCAGGGCGAACCGACGGCCAGCGCGGGGTATTGTCTGCGGTACCCATCCGACACGACGTACAACTGCCAGCGAGAGCAAATGCCCATCCTGCTGCGGTTCCCGAAGGTCATTGACTGGCGCGGCGGCCAGTCAATGCTCGGACTGGGTGATATTGTGCTGCCTGGGTTGCTGATCGTGTTCTGCGCTCGCTTCGACTACGCGACGCGTGGCCAGTTGCTGGGTCGAGTCAAGGCGCCTCACCTCGTGCGGTTCAAGTCGACCAACCATCTCGAAGTACCGCCAAGCAACACGAACGATGGAATGGAAGGCAGCCAGCACCACCACCACCACCAGCAGCAGCATCAACTACCAGAGCTCACGGCACACGGCGTGTCACCCGCGTCGCAGCGAGGACTGTTTGGTATCTTGATGTGGGGCTACGCCATCGGTCTGCTGGCTGCCAACATCGGCGTCGCCGTGATGAAACAAGGCCAGCCAGCGCTCATGTACCTGGTGCCGACCACTCTCGGCACGCTCGTGCTCGTCGCGTGGCGTCGTGGTATCCTTAAGAAGCTCTGGGACGGGCCGGAAGAGTTCAAGGCTGGCCGAGCACGTGCGTTGACCACGGGAACGCGGGAGCGTGGCTTCACGGTGGACCACGTGATCGAGACTTCGGAGGACCATCACCACCACGACGGCGTCGTGATGATCGCGAGCGAGGCCACGCCGCAATCGACGTACGCACGCACCGAAGACTCGCCTCGTCGCCAGCCATTGTGAAGGAAGGAACCAGCGCCAGTGTGTGAGTAGATAGATATGGGAGTGAATGGTGAAGACTACGGCCAAAGTGTATTACTAAATGGATCCGACGAATGCATGAAACAAACTGAATGGCCATGGAATCCCCCCATCACGATGTCCTCCATCCAAACGCTATAGGTAGCGGCCCTGGTGATGACACAGGCCACATACACGTTCGTGGTACTATTATACGTAGTCTTGGGCAGTGCAGTGGGTAAGTTCGTGTGGAATACTAGTATGTACGCCAATTCCTCGCTATGGCGCTGCAAACTTTGGGGAAGCGCCCAAGCGGCTGACCGCTGCGTCAGAACCACACCATCGTACTCACCAAAGACACGACTGCCACCCAAGTACGCAGGCAGTAAGTCCATCACAGGGTCTCGCTGGTCCACAAAACAGCTCTTCATGCGCTTGCAACACAGCCACTCGAGGACTTG
>JAADXF010000439.1:0-19053 GCA_023337575.1 Pythium chondricola | reverse complement strand
CGACGAAAAACCACCGCTTGTTCCAGCTCCCAGTGAGGTTGCTTGTCTTGCGCTTGAGCTTCTTCAAGTAGCCTTCGATCTCTGGCGGCAACGGTGGATGCGGGGCCAGCGATCGCGTCTGAAGAGGCTCGCGCAGCATTCTGGTGGTTCAAGGACACAAAGCGTATCTCGAGAAGCGGAGACGCCACGTGCAAGACTGGAGGCGACTTGATTGGCCTCGAACTCGACGCGAAGCTCCAAACGATCACTGTATGCAAACCGCGCTCAGATGCTGCAGCCCGCCAAGGCGGCCGGTCTAAATTTACTGCGATCCGGGAACATGCTAGCTTCTGGGCTAGCAACACACGTGGATTCATCCAACCGTGACCCGCGGTCTGCTAATTTTGATGCACGTCGACGATGCCCACAAGGTTAGGAGCTAGCAAGCTAGCTCCAGATCAATGGCGGTTGCGGACAATGGCGAATTTCTCAACAGTGCCTTCAGTAGCGGCTGCTCTCGAGATCGACAAGACGACGGAGACATCAAGGATTATTCCAGCTCACTACTACTAGCTCTCTCGCTGCTCATTCTGCGCAAACGTCGTGGCAAGATCGTCGAGCGAGTCTGCGCTGAGCATATCGCCATCTTGGTCCGGATCAGTGCCACCCATTAGCCCGTTAGTAATCGCGGTCGACTCGGCTCTCAGAGACGGCTCTCGACGAAGCATGCTGTGATGAACAGACACGGCTTCGGCGGCTGCGATCGCTGCAGTAAGCGACGCGGCTCGGCTCGTGTGGCGTGCTGTAGTGGCAGCCTGTGGCTTGGCGAGGCCACGAAGACGTAAGCTGTCGGCGGAGCCTTCTCGTCTCGCGTTGCGCCAGCTTCCTAGGCGATGCACGCTTGGCCTTCGCCACACCTGGCGCTTCTCGTCAGGCGCACCGTCCGTGGCCTCGCCATCTATCACAGTATCCACGTTCCCCGTCTGGATGTTCGTGATCTGCGACGCCTTGGAGCTCGACCGATGGATCGAAGACAGCAAATGCCGCTGGGACATTCGCTCTGGTTCGAATCCGATCTCACCCGCGTCGTGGTACCCTTTGCCTTGCAGCCGTTCGTCTTCACTGTGCGTTGAGAGCCGATGCTGCTGCTGCATCGCTAGTACCTGGCGCCCGTCCGACTCCCGTCGCTCTTGTGACTCACGATCTATGCGCATCTCCAGCTTCTGCAGCCGCTCTTCAATGCGTCGCAGCATCTCGAGGGCGTCATTGTCGTGGCTCGGAGTCATCGAGCGCTTGAAGATACTAGGACGTGGTCCGCCATTGCCGCCGTTGCGCATCGTGAGCTCTTGCGACTGCTTCAGTGCGGCCTGCAGCATACCCGGGTCGTACTTGCCCATGATAAACTTTTCGATGATGTTGCGGTCTTCCAAGTACCGGAGCGAGATGTTTTCAAAGACTTCGCGCGTCAACGCACACAGTTCCGAGAAGACTTGCGCGCGCACGTTGGCTGTTCGCTTGCAGTTCATCAGCAGCGCGATCTCGCCAAAGTAGTCGCCCTGCCCGAGCGTCTTGAGGACGATCTCATTCGCCGATACGTCCACGGTACCTCTCCGCACGGTGTTGAAGGATGCTGCCGAATTGGGCGCGATGTCCTTGGTGACCTCGCACAGTCCGTTCTGCACAAAGTACATGTCGTTGCCGACCTCGCCCCGCACGACGATGTAGTCTCCAGGCATAAACACCTGCAGCTCGAGCTCCATGACCAGCTCCTGGACGACTTTGGCACTGCAGCTCTGGAAGATGGGCGCGCGGTTGATCATATCCATGCGCAGAAAGAGTTCGACTTCGTACGCGAGGTTGCGCGAGAGCTCGGGGATAAACGCTGTGACGGCGCCGTCCAGCGTGCCGTGGCGCTCCCACATGGCCTGGTAGTAGTCGTTGATGCGATTCTGCAGCTCCATGGGCAGCTTCATGCGCGTCATGCTGGCGAAAAGCCATTCCATCTTCTTCTGGTGGTTGCTCTGGTTCTCGTAGTAGTTGGCGATTAAGATGGCGACGTTGCCGAAGACCACGGCCATCACGATGGCGCCCAGCAACATCGCAGCGATGCAGAACAGGTACTCGGCGTCCGTGTACAGCGTGATGTTCTGGCCCATGATGACCAGCAAAGTGATGTAGAACGAGACGATGTACATGTGGCCCGCGTCTTGGTTGGTTTCCTGGTTCTTGAGCTCGTCGCTCGCGATGCCGCCAAACCAAATGCACGCGACGTAGTGGTTGACGACCAAGAACGAGAGCACGAGCCGCACGAGACGAAGCAGATTGGCGTGGCGAGAATACTGCAGCCAGCGTCGGATCTCGGGGCGGATCTTGAGCACTTTGACGACGCGCAGCAGCCGCACGAGACGCAGCAGGCGAGGGATGCGCAGTGCCTTGAGGAGACCGAGTACGTTGAGGTTGGTGGTGCCGGTGGTTTGGTAGTTGTTGATCCAGAGCAGCAGCGAGTCGAACGGGATGCACGCCAAGAGGTCAAAGAAAAACCACCCTGTCACGTATTTGAGTGCGATCTCCTTGCGGTTAGTGATGTAGTCACGCTCGTCGCTGTCGCCGACTGACAGAGGCGTGTTGAACGCGATGACGATGTCGACGAAGAAGACGGCATTGGTCGTGCTGTCGATAATGGAGTTCTGGTTCCAGCCAAACGCCAGACTGTACGGCAAGATAATGCTCTGATAGATTATCAACACCAGCGTGCTCTGTATGCACGAGACGAGTGAGTCAAGCACCAGCAAAGACGAAGAGTGTGAACCAACGCACCAATTGCCAGAGCTTGTAGAGCGTACTGTGTGGGTTTACCAACAGGAACCCGAGTTGCTTGTGGTCGCGGGTCTCGGTCTCGGTGATGTCGACGCGGCGGATCTTGTATCGCGAGAGCACTTTGACATGGCGGTCAATGTCGGCCTGGGCCTGGTCCACGCGCTCAGGTTTCTCGGTCTGTCGCTCGCTGCCCGTCTTGGCTCGCTGCAGTGCCTTGCGCATCTTGAGCGCAGCGAACAGCGTGTTGCCGCCCGTGTGCTCTTCGTCCGGTGGCGGCTCAGGCGGCTGGTTCGGGCCATCTTGTTGTGCATCGCCTTTGGTGAGTCCACTCGGCAGTCGCAGCGAGGACGAGTTGCGTGCGGACGAATGCTTCGCTGCCTGTTTGTTCACACACATCGATCATGAGTAGTCAGTGGAGAGCGATTCGAAAGTGGCAGGGCCACGTCAAGGTACCATCGCGAGCGCCTCTTGCATCGAGGGTGTGAGCACATCCTGCGTGATACTCAGTCGCTCGGGGGCATACGGCATCACGCTGCCTTGCTTGGAGGTGGGGAACTGGGTTAGGCGACCGAGGAACGAAGTGCGCGAAGATTGAGCTCGTGTCGGCGCGTGTGGGGACGTCGCAGGAGTTAGGCGACCAGGCCGATCAGGCGTCGGTCCGGGCGCGGCCTTGTTCTGCATCCCTTTCGTCCGATCAAGTGCATCCACCAGAGCACACAGGCCAGCTTCACACCCTCCACAGTCGTGCTGCTTGCGTCGCGATGATCGATGGCGCTACGCGAGGGTCGCCTGGGCGAATGCAGCCATGTGCAACCGCACATCCAGAGCTATTTTTGACGCCCTCCCCGTCCTGACCAAGTCGCGAGTAGTGCTGTTGCACGGCAGACTGTGCAAGTAGCCACGTCTATTTATGTGGGCGGCAGTGTGAGATGGATAGCTCGTACTTGGCGCAGGGAGTGAATTGGCTGGCTTGATCACACAAGTGGTAATCTGTGTGCGATTTGCTGCTTGTGCTCAAGCCTGCCTCACGAGCTAGGGCATTACCCACC
Organism: Pythium chondricola; assembly: GCA_023337575.1. Taxonomy (NCBI): domain Eukaryota; phylum Oomycota; class Peronosporomycetes; order Pythiales; family Pythiaceae; genus Pythium; species Pythium chondricola. The sequence continues at coordinate 15,208 of JAADXF010000439.1, read as the reverse complement.
TAGGAGAGTTCCTGCGCGAGTCGCACGTCGATCTTGCACAGACGTACAGCGCCTAGGATCTGCTCGGGCAGCTCCTGGTCTTCCTGGCCTTCTATCACGTAGCCAAAGTCCACGACCATGTTACGGAAGTGCTCTGACACACCCACGAGGCCCTTGCGCGCCACAAAGTTGAACTCGTGCGCGTCCACATCCACTTCGAAGTAGCCTTCGCCCTTGTAGAAGCGGTGCTGTGGGCGCGTTAGAATGGGCTGGCCATTGTAGGTCTCGAGCAGGTGGCGCTCGGTGCGACCCAGCTTTTGCTCCTGCGGGTTGACGACGATACCGATGGCCTTGAAGCGGTCGCGCTGTACACAATAACCTTCAGGGTGAGTCTGCTGCTACGTGAAGGGAGGGTGAAATAGGCAGGAACGAACCAGCGGGCTGTTGTCTTGCATAAACGTTTTTAGTAGCTACAGGGAATGCGAAAGAGGAGTTGAGTGAGACGGTTCTGAGGCCAATATTCAGACAGCAACGTACCCGCACAGCTTGGTTACTCGGCCCATTCTCGCTCATCTGCTCTCGAATCTTGGGTGGGATGGCAAAGTAACAAACAAAGTTGAAGCCGTCGCCGTTGCCCTGCTTTTCACCCCACAGCGGGTTGGACGGTTGATAACTTGGCACTTGGCAGTTGACTACGAAGAGGTCAAGCACCGAGTGCTCCGGCTTGAGCTCGCCCAGGTCGATGATGCTCGCAATGTTGTCGATCTTGGCTGGCGACTGGATAGAAACAAAAGTCAGTTGGGTATACATACACATCACAATGGGCCTAGCCAGCCAGTAAACCAGCCGCCAAGGATTCATACTCACTCGGTAGATGTCGATAGCCACGAGGTCCAGTAGGCTCTCGTCGGACGGCGCCTTGAGTTTGGTCTTGCGGTAGTTGGGGCCCTGCCGCACCTGGAAACGCGTACCACTGATCTGCGTCCAGCAGCCTGTGATGATGGCTGCGGGCGCGGGTGGACACATCTTGACCGAGTCGCCAGCTTTGACCTTGGCGCCATTCACCAAGCCGCGGAACTTGGTCTGCTGGAAGCTCTGCGACGGCACCTTCTCGATGCGCGGCAGCGACGCCTTGCGTGGCGACTCGGCCTTGGACGCAGTCGGTGACGACGGTCTTTTCGGAGACGCCGCCGCCACCGACGGTAGGAAGCCAGTACCGGAACCGACAAGGTCCAGCGACGAGTCCTCCGACACGTCGCTCTCGTCTTCAGTATATGTCGCGTCGGAGGTAATCGATGGGTGGGGCGGCGCCGACTGTAGCCACAGTACGAACACTAGGAAGCTGTTGAGCACAAGAAATGCTGCGTAGACCCACGCGTCGCTGCCATAGCGCACAATTGCCAGGAAGGGATTGATCATGGCCAGCGCCACCAGCGTCTGCCGCAGCGTCGGCCGCGGTGCATCAAGATAGCCATCCTCTGTCTCTTCACTCCTGCGTCTCTTGGTCAAGGGCTTGATGGGCGATGGCACGCTGGTATCGATTGAGAGCACGCTCGTTCCTGTCTCACTTTGACCACTACTGGTGGTACTACTACCTTCTGCTAGACCTGCCGACTCCATGTCCTGCTCAAGTGGCTTGACAGGACTCGGTGGTGATTGCTTTGTGCTGGCTGGCTCAGCCACTGCGCTGGTCTTGTGTGGGCTCAGGATGGAGGCGATTGCGCTGGTCCATTCAAGAAACTCGTGGGTGGTGTCGGCGCAAATGAGGAACGAGCGGCTACCGTCAAAGACCGTAAAGCAGAACGGCGTGGGCACGCCGTGCGGCAAGTCGCCCTGGATCACGAGCGACGCGCCAGGTTCTTTGAGGCTGATCACAGCGTGCGCGTCTTGGCGGAAAGGTACGGCTTCTGGGAGCGACTCGTGGCGAAAGTACTTGAGAATGCCCGTGTCCGTGTCGAGTACGAACCAGCGCTGGTTCCAACGCTTGCGCTTCCACGACCCGGAGCTCTGCTTCAAGAGGTAGCCAACTTTGATCGGGCTGCGCTTGAAGGAGGCCACGGGACTGCGCACCAGCGAGACAGGGGGGCGAGGAGTTGGCGTCGGTATTGATGCTGGCAGTGATGGTGGTGTCGGCTTCAATGCGGCGCTAACGTTTGGGTCTGGTTCGGGTGCTTTCACCGGTAAAGATGATGCGGAAACCTCGCGTGGTGGCGGCGCCATCACAGATGAAGACACAGGCGGCGCGGACGCCTCCGCCGTGGGCGTCTCGGGCGGCGGCTGCTCCATCTCCAAGGTTTCCCCCTCCAACAACGTTGAAGTTGCATGTTAGCAACACCTATCAGTTTGTAACGTAACTGCTCTGTTGGTAACCGCTCGGAATGGTGTACCTATCTGAAACGTCTATTCTACGGCTGGTGTGCTGGAATGAGCTTGCGGAACGGCACGAACGACTTGCTGTTCTCGATGCGGGACTGGAGCCACTCGCTGTCGCTCTCGTGCAGCAGCAGCGTCGCATCCGAGAACGAGCGGTCAACCAATGGGACGCGTAGGTACTCAAGCACTCGCGAGGCCAACTCGGGGATCACGGGCTGAAGCAAGATGGCTACACAATCATCTCGCACGTCAGATCACCGACAAATCGTCAAGAGAAGAAGCAAGGAGCACGTACTAGTCATTCGCACGCTGTCAATCGCGACGAACAGGATCGTATCGAGTCGTTCGCGAAGAGCGGCGTCGTCGGGTGTCTCACGCAGTTGCTTGGCCATCAGCCATGGTTCATGGGCCGAAAAATACCGATTAACTTCGTGCAGGAAGAAGATCACCTCCCGGATGCCCGAGCTGAACTGTAGATAAGTACGGTATCAAATCGTCAGTAGATGCAAACGGGTCAAGCCATCAGCACACGTACGTCAGGTGCCTCGTAGAATGCTCGGACAGTCGCAGCGAGTGCCTGGCCACGTGCGACCAACTCTTGATCTTCTTGTGTGAGGCTCTGAGGGCGTGGAGGCAATACACCAGCACGTAGGAAGGATTTACCCGTGCTTCGAGATACGAGGTTGCCCAGCGTATCGGCGAGCTCGCTGTTGACGCGCTCCTCGAGCATCTTGGTGTTGAAGTCACCGTCATCGTTGAGCACTCCTTCTCGCAGCAAAAAGTATCTGATAAAGTCGGCGCTGTAGGTCTGGATCATTTCGTGCGGGTCGACGACGTTGCCGAGACTCTTGGACATCTTTACGTTGTCCACTGTCCAGTGTGCGTGCGCCACGATCTTCTTTGGAAGCGGTAGGCCTGCCGCCATTAGGAACGCTGGCCAGTAGATCGCATGGAACTTGATGATGTCCTTGCCCACGATGTGGTAGTCGGCCGGCCAGTCCTTGGAAACGTCGCCTGGGTATCCAGCGCACGTGAGGTAGTTGGTGAGCGCATCCAGCCATACGTAAACACAGTGCTTGTCATCGCCTGCACGCGCCCAGTGGGTCAGTTATTCTAGACAGACTTTATGGACTGGCTCGCTCTTACCTGGTACGTCGATCGCCCACCGGATCTTTTCGCGGAGCCGAGATACTGATACATCGCGCAAGCCGTTCGCGACCGCCGCGCGCACTTCAGCGTGGCGGTTCTTGGGCACGATCACGTCGGGCGTTGTGTCGAGCCACTCCAGCAGCTTATCTTGAAATGCAGAGAGGCGGAACTTGTAATTCTCTTCGCGGAACCGCTCGACGGGATGGCCACTCTCCTTGGAGACCTTGTGCAGCATGCCGTTTGCATCGCGCACGTCCTGGACTTGCGTGTCGGTTAGAAACGCCTCGTCGGACTTGCAGTACCAGGCCTCGTGCTCGCCCAGGTAGATGTGGCCATTGTCTTGGATGGTCTTCCAGAACGCAGCCACCGCAGCGTGGTGGTCTGGCTCGCTTGTGCGGATGAAGCGGTCGTACTTCACGTTGGCCTGCTGGAAAATGGCGTTAAATCGGCTCGACACATCGTCGCAGAACGCCTGGTAGTCCTGCGTGCCAGCCTTCTCAGCAGCCTCCTGCACTTTCAGACCGTGTTCGTCTGTGCCCGTGGAGAAGAGTACGCAGTCACCGGTCAGGCGATGCCACCGCGACAGCGCGTCCGCCAGCACGGCCGAATGCACGTGACCAATGTGCGGCGACGCGTTCACGTAGAAGATCGGTGTTGTGATAAAGACCGACTTGTCGCGACGATCATCAACATCAGCGCTCGAAGAGGAAGAAGAACTTCGAGCAAGAGCTGTGAGCGGTTGGCGCCGCGCGATGGCCAGTGACGCACGCAGCGGCGAGCGTGCACGAGCGAGCCGCATCATCGCGACGGAGGCTGTGGTTGCCACCAAAATACTCTATAAATCGATACCACGCATGTCCTCAAATGTAGTATTTCAAGTGAACCCATTGACCTCTCTAAAGAAGTATGCTCCCTCTCTTATTTACTGTACCTGCTTTGATTGGCTATAAATCGAATTGGAGTTCGTCCAATCGGAGGCTAAAATTAGCGACCCGCGATTCTGGGCGGGATCATGAAGAGGCGTCAAGGACGCCAAACTCATTGCCGTTAGCCGCTCTCGCACTCGCATCAACGATCGCATCGACGCCGCTTCACGAGGGATTGACGTGGAGCGCGCGCGTCATTCCGCGAGGCGCAAAACCTGGTCGTAGAGACCGCTGTGAACCGCAACGTGAACCGTTCTTCGCTTTGTACGAGCAAACAGAAAGGCAACCGATTGAGCGCAAGCTGCCGTCACTCTAGCGATCGAATCGGCGCGGGATGAATCGCTATAAAGTGACCAAGCAGCTTGGTGACGGCACCTATGGATCTGTGCTCAAGGCCATGAACCGTCAGTCGGGCGAAGTGGTGCGTTGCTGTTTCCGACAGTGACTTGAACGAGTGGTAATCCTAATGCTCTTTCCTTGGTCGCAGGTTGCCGTGAAGAAGATGAAGAAGAAGTTCTACTCGTGGGAAGAGTGCATGCAGCTCCGCGAAGTTCAGGTGCGTTTGTACTTGTCTGCGCTATCCTAGCAAGCCCTCTCGCTGATACCGTTTCGCACATCACAGTCCCTCAAGAAGTTGAACCACCCCAACATTATCAAGCTCAAGGAGGTGATTCGCGAGAACGACGAGCTGTACTTTGTTTTCGAATTCATGGAGAACAACCTGTACGAGTGCATGAAGAAGCGCGACCGCCACTTCCCCGAGTCCAAGATCAGAAACCTCATGTACCAGATGCTGCAGGGGCTAGCGTTCATGCACAAGCACAACTTCTTCCACCGTGACATCAAGCCGGAAAACATGCTGGTCAAGGGGGACGTGATCAAAGTGGCTGACTTTGGTCTCGCAAGAGAGATCCGATCGCGGCCTCCATTCACAGACTACGTGTCGACGCGATGGTACCGTGCGCCCGAGGTGCTGCTCCGTTCTACGACGTACAACTCGCCGACCGATACCTGGGCGATGGGCTGCATCATGGCTGAGATGTTTTCTCTTCGGCCACTCTTCCCCGGAAGCAGTGAAGGTGATCAGCTGTACAAGATCTGCTCCGTGTTGGGCAGCCCAACACATGCGAGTTGGCCGGAAGGCATGAAGCTCGCGGCGCAGATGAACTACCGGTTCCCCCAGTTTGTGCCGACACCTCTGAGTCAACTGATGCCCCATGCAAGCCCAGAAGCTATCCAGCTCATGACTGACTTGCTCAAGTTTGATCCAAACCAACGCCCGACTTCGAGCCAGGCCTTGCAGTACCCGTTCTTCCAAGTGAGCCTGAACATTGCGATGCCATTGACCGTGTCCACTCCGAACGGCCGACCAGAACGTGAGAGTGATGCGTACCCAGAAAAGTCAGCAACTTTCACTCCACCGCAGAAGTCTGCTGACAAGGGATTGTCCAGTGGCAGCAACAGCTATGCGGCCAAGAACCAGTATGGAGATTCGACATACGGAGGTGCTGGCGGCGGCTACCGAGCCCCTGTTCCAGCAGCAGCATCTACTTACGGTGGATCATCCAACTACGGTGGATTACCCCGTCAGCCACCGCCAAGAAACACGATGGCAGCTATCGGCAGTACGTTGCTTGGTGGTGGCACTCCACAGAACAGTGCTGGTCGAGGCATGGACAACGGTGCTGATGTCGCTGGCAGCCGATACACGAGGCAAGCGCGGTACGCACCAGGAATGAGTACGGCAGGAGGCGACGAAAACTACTCAATGGGTGGGGGTGGGAGTGGAGCCAGGCCGTACATACCTGCGTCGTCTTCGGTAATGGGCGGAGCTCGAGCGCCGACGAACCTAGGCAATACTACGAGTGTAGGAATAGCAGGCGGACTCGGAGGTTACAGTCGGCACAATTACTGAATACGAACACTTACTTATTCTAACCTTTCGGTGGATCTGTCGGTGTCTGCATGGAAAGGAGGGGGTGTTGTGGTGATTGGCGCTGTAATCAAGCCCAACCCGTAACAACAACAATGACTCTCAAGGAAAGGAGGCTGTTGGCCTATTACATCATCTACTGTTGACCAGCGGCCGCCTGTGCCATAATCTCCTTCTCTACCTGAGCCATCTTGACGCCGAGAGCCTGGTAGGCCTGCATGTACTTGCCCGAGCAGCGGTCAATGCAGCTCATTTCGCCCACGTTGAGCTGGCCGTCGTTGTACTTGAACTTGCACTTTTGGAAGCAGACCCGCGAGAGACGCTCAAAGAGATCCGAGTACGACTGCATCTCGATCTTCGCCATCATAAACTGGTTCTGCGCAGCCGAAGGCTGAGGTGCCTGCGGCGCCGCGCCGCTGCCCATGAGTCCGCCGAAGTTCATCTTGTTGGTCTGGTTTTTGCGATCGGTTTGTGCGATGTCCATTCCTGTGGTGAGAACTATAGGCGAGTATTGATTGGTCAAAAATACGATATAACTTTAGTGTAACCGGTTACGTTGTGTGCTCGAAACGACACCTGCACAACAAAATGCGAATCATTTCGGATGATAGCCGTGAGCTCATCGCAGCGGATGAAGGACTCACGAGCGCAGAGGAGCTACCACGCACTGCACTCAAAGAAGCACAGCATATCAATATGGCGGTAGGATGCGACAGCTCTGTGCGTCTTATCTTCGCACTGGATTCTTATCCACCCTGCTGCAGTTCAACGCACTTCCCGATCTCCACGGACTCGAACCGGTACTGTAGCATCGTCTGAATCCAACATGTGAAGTGTTCTCGAGCACACTCACGAGCTGGATTATCATGCAGGCAATCCAACTGCGCAACCTCAATGTGTCGGACAATGCGATCACCTCGTTGCTAGGTATCGACTGCTTCCAGCAGTTGCGTCGATTGCGATGCAACAACAACCAAATCAGCGACCTCAGTCCACTGCAGTCTCTACCCAACCTAGAAGAGTTGTGGATCAACAGCAACCAGATCGAACGGGCTCAAATCGCACACCTTACGTCGATAAAGTCGCTACGCGTCCTCGTTTTGCACCCCAACCCATGCACAGACGAGATCGATTATGCGTGAGTAGTCTGTGCAACCTTCCATCACAGCGACGTCACAAATCCGTTTCCTAGTCTGTTTGTCGTCAAGCAGGTACCATGGATTACGCGCTTGGACCGGACAATCGTTGATAACGTCCTCCGCGAGCGCAGCCAGCATGTAGACGAGCGCGAGTCGCTAAACTCTGCACCGAGTAACATCTCCGAGATCTCTCTGATGACAGCACGGTCGATAGGTAAGATCCACATAAAGTTGAGTGTGGCAGACTGTGAGTTGCTCATTCAGCGCGTGCAATGGTAGAAGATACTCCAGAAGTCGTCAAGCCAGTCGAACCAAAGCCGACAGTGGTTCCACCATCGACAAGCACTCCAGACAAGCAGCAAGCGCCAAAGAAAAAGTCAAAGAAGGCAAGCCTGTATGCTCTTGTGAGACCTATACTGTGTCAACCGTACTCAAGTGCGCTGCCTGTGATGCAGACTGCCGAAGACTTTTTGCGTGCCTTTCCCGTTCAAGACTTCATTCCTCCTTCTCAAGACACGTCAAGCCCACCTAGCTCAGTCCTAGCCGACGTCCCACGGAAGGAAGACTTGGCTCAAACCACACTTGTTGAGCATGCAGAAGAAGAGCCCAATCGAGTCGAGGCAGCTCCTGCCACGGAGACTACGAAAGCAACCATAGTCTCTCCTGCTATGGAACTCTTGGATGCCGGCCGCTCAACGATCCTCGGCGCCGTGATGGACCTGCCGTTTGCCAACAGAAATGCTGCAACTAAGAAGAAGAAGCTAGATAGGTCGGTGGAGAAACTTAAGCCCATCCAGAAAACACCTACGACCAAGGCTGCCGCTCCTCCATCAACACCTGATCCAGCTCTACCAAGTTTCAACCAGAAGGAGCTGGTGATCACGTACCCAAACTCGACCGTGAACGCTGTTCAGATCAGAGGCGACGGCTCAGCCATCGCTAAATGGCCTGGCGGCACAGTCGCAGTGAGCATCGACCGTGAGCGAGATGGCTTCCGTTGCTATGCCGCTCACAAGGACGGAACGATCGCTCTCAGCTTCGACGCCAGTGGCGTAGGCTTCATAAACTACTATCCAAGTGGGCGAATGATGATATCCACGTCGGCCGGTTGTGACGGACTCTACTTCTCGAGTGACGGCTTCACCATACTGAGACAGTGGAGTGGTGGCCAACTCAAAGATGACAAAGGCGCGAGTGTGGAGACTCTATCAGATTCAGAACCTGACGGTTCTCTCGTGGTCAAGATCAGCGACGGCCTCGGCGTGCGTGTGCAATTGCGTCGTGATCAGGCTCATGCTGGGACTTGCCCTATCCAAGTAAAGATCTACTTTTCAAGTGGCACTGGCATCCGCCACGTCTTCTGCAATTGGATCAACACAAGCGAGCCAAATGGGACAGCGTGTGACGCACTGTTTGGGAAAGCACTCGCCAAGCCCCAGAAGAAAGGCAAGACATCTGATGCCCCACGGCCTTCGCTGACCGAAACACTATCGAGCATCCGTGCTGCCGTCGCTGGTCTGGGCTAGATACACATTGTGTGTAAAAGATGATGAATACGATCTGAACTGAGCACATTGAACTTTGTTTGAACTGATCACGTCACGTAGAACGAAAGCATCCGTCTCGATTGAAAACGGAGCCTTACAACATCTCATTCCGACTGACTGACGCGTACGTAAAGCGACGTGCAGCAGATCGGCGAGTCTTCACGAACGCGACGAGGCTGATGAAGATCGAGAGCACACCAAAGACCGCCAGGCCCATGATGTACGTGTTGTCAGCTTCACTGTTCTTGCTACGAAGCGCAGACTCCTCCGCCGACAAGCTAAGCGGTGCTGCCTTGACCATGCCTTCCATTGGCTCCTGCACGGGAAGCCATGGTGCATCCGGGTGCTTGTTGATGATGTACATGTATCGGTCAGTCGTCTCCCCCGTGGTCTCGTCGAACAGCGGGGTGCCGCCAGTGTAGAAGGTTCCCTTCTTGTCGCCAAAGCGGTTCAGCTTGTTCTTCTTGATCCACTTGTCAATCATGTCCTTTTCCTCATCCGTCACTACGGTAAAGACACAGGCAACAGCTCATTAGTCAATCCATTACACATATATCAAATCACGGCTACAGCTCGTCGCTCGAAGCACTGCATTCGCCGGAATCCTCGCTGCACGTACCCTCGCTTGCTTTGGTTGGACGCACTCCTTCCTCGAGAATGCTCGTGACCTGCAGCGTGTCAGTCCACGACTGCTCGTACACACGGATGACATAGGACGTCCCAACACAGTTGGCATCGTCGTTCGCGCAATTGCCGACGCGCTCGTTCGACGTGCCCACGTCGCAGCCCATGACGTGGAAGCGGTAGTTCATACCAGAGACGACCTGCTGCTCCAAGAACTTGAGCTGCTTGACACACACGCGCTTCTCCACGTCCGCCGCGTAGTTGTCGTTGCCGCGAGTGAGCGCATTGATCAGGAGGTCTTTCATCTCGTGGCTCATCTTGACCTTGGTCCAGCCACCAGGCTTGCCCATACCGCTCATGCCTTCCATTGCGACCACCGCATTGGCGAACACCGCTGCCACCGCGACACGCATCCACGCCTTCATGATGTTGCTGCTCGTCCTCGAAGTTGAGGCTCTAACTGGTTCTAGTGCTTGCAGTGTGGAAGGATTCGTTGCATTCTTGGGCGGCCTTCTATTCGAGGTGGATTGTATACGCGACGCGCACCAATTGGATCCAAAGTCCCTTTTTCAGAGATTATTTCGGGATTGCATTGCGAGGTTCTTTCTCTAAGAAGGGATCATATCCCGAATTCCATGCTCGGATCAGATTCTGTCAACGTGAGGAATGATGGTCACTTCAACAATTGGTTGATGGCTACATAGCTCACTCTCTCTCCATGATCTCATCTTGCTGCGCTGGCGCACCACCTTCCCCTTCCCCTCCTTCAACAGGGTCATCAGGACCACCATCGCCACAGCAACTGCAGCATCCTGACGAACAGCCCGTTGGGTTGATGTATCCGAGCCCGCCGCCGCCACCGCTCGCTCCGCCACAGGCGGTGCACAGAAGCACAAGTGCAATCGCCGCAGCGGAGATCGTTGTGAGCACCAGCACGTCCGTGTAGAAGTAGATCACTCCGTGCATGTACTCATCAGGCGTGATGAGTCGGAAGATCGTTGTCGCGTCGTACGAGAACCAGACGATCAGCGCAAATTCGATAACGAGAGCATAAGCGAGCGCGGTGGACGAGACGAACTCCCACTTGATGCCGCCGTAAGCGATGCCCGTACCAATCGCGACTATCGCATACGAGATCAGGCCGGCGATGTGTGAGGATACGAAGACAGTCTCGTTCCCTTTGATGTGCGTGAAGCCACTCAGGAAGGTCATTGCACACATGGCGAGGAGGGTAAACGAGCTGCAGAAGACACCGACGTTCGTTTCAAGAACGACTTGGGCTCCACCAATGAGCACGCTGAACACCGCTGTGAAGAGCACCATCGCGATCCAGTTGAGCGGGTACATCGCGTGGAACCGGTAGAGCACGAAGAGCGCGAGCACCATGAAGCCGAAGGCGATCAATAGGATCCACTCCGTGTAGAAGATTCTTCGCATCAGCGACGAGAGGCTCGACTCGTACGTGAGCAAAGAGATCGCCCCTGTCAGCAGTAACAGCTGCAAATCGAAGATGAAGAGGACCTTGCGACGGAAACCTGCCTGCACCGAGATCGGGAGCGCAGCGATCGACCCTGCAGTGAACTTGCGGCTTGGACTAGACGGTTCCTCTCGCTCGACATCCCACACATCCATACGACGTCGTAGGAAGGTTTGCCGTTGGCCCGGTGCAACAGCAGCAATCGTGGGGGGAGACGATGATCCACGACGAGTGTCTACCTCTGAATCCAGGAATGTCGTGATCTGCGGAGACGACAGCTGAAACCCGCTCGAACGTCTGGGCTCGCCGCGAACGGGAGCGATCGCAGAAACTGGAATGACCTTGACGCGGGTGTTGCCTAGTGGCATCGATTTGCGTTCCTTCTCGTTCATGCTGGTTAGTCAGTGGGGATATCACCACGTTCGGACCCGGTGTATGCCTGCGACGGTGATGCACAATGAGCTCCCGCGCCCAGCACTGGCAACCCCGCTGGACTTCTCTCACTGACCTGTACAGCACAGCTATATGTGGACAGGATCAGGTCAGGGAGCACCAATGGCAGCCACTTTATCCCTGCATTGAGAACTCCTCGCTAAGAATATGACGCCACAACCATTGTCTGGTGCCTCAGTCCTTAATTACTATTTATTACTGTAGTAGACATTCAATTACCTAATATACAATTTATAGACATATCGGGGCGGGAAACTCAAAATCGAACGGCAACCAAATGGGGTCGGTAGATTACGCTCCCCGCCGCGACGATCCTCGCAGTTCTTCACGGACCGTCGAAGTGCTGCGCGATAATGGACAGAAGCCAGTGATATTGCGGACGCTATGTATGTGCTCTTGCACTACTGTTGGGTCTTCACAAGTCACTAAATCAGTTGTATTGCTGAAGAGACGCGACACAATCGTCACGACGGCTCGGTTTCAGTTGGCCGCCACTACAACTGTCAAGTACCGTCGCCGACGACAGCGCAATGGGACTCTCGCAGTCACATGGAGACTTTTTCCGGCCCACGCAACGTGATGATTCCGAGCATGACGCTGTGGATCCAATGGAGTTGCTGTACCGCGTTGAGCGCACACTGTGGCGAAACGAGCCGTCATGGCTCACGCCCCCGTCACGTGGACCAGCAGCGACCAAGGAAAAGATCGAGCAGTCAAAAATGTCGTCGCCAGCACCAGCAGCCACCGTCGATCCTATGAGCGCTATGGTGAGGACCTGTTCTGTTATTGGGCGGTGATGGCATACTTGATCACATCATGATGTCGCAGTCCTGTAGTCAAGCGCTCGAGTTACTCCCATCCTTGATGGATGAAAAATGGGTTGCGGCACTTGTCGCACTTGTGGACAGCGTCGACACTGTTGTCCAGTCAACCGGACTGGGACTGCTCACCAAGCTTCTGTCCACAGGTACTAGATTAGTTCCGTATACCCGCACACTCATAATCCAACCTGACTCTAAGCGTGACCTGCAGCCGCATCAGAGAGTGTTTTCATCAAGGTGAACGGGGTCCAGAAATTGATGGGCCTGCTCGAGTCCGGCGTCGCGAGCGTGAGATATCTGGCCTTGCAGGTCATTCTGACGTTGTGCATGCGAGACTGTAAGGCGTTCTTCACACCATAGCCGCACGTATGGTTCAAGAATGATGCACTGATGATCGGCTGCGTGCATTTAGCTCGAGTAGTCGACGATTTCAGTGATCGCGGGCTGGTACAGGAACTCGCAAAGTTTATCTCGCACTCAGAATGGGATGAGGACGCGGCGCAAGATCAAATGACGCTACTCTCCCTCAACATCCTCCGCACCATCCTGCGACGGCGTGAGTAGATTGCATTTGTGATGCATTATCCGCTTGTCACCTAATGTGCGTTCATGATACAGCGACGATTCGAGTGGCGGTGGGCTCTTACCGCATTCTTCCACTTATGCTGAAACTCGCACGCTCATCCTCTTCGTGCATCGCAAATGCTGCGGTAGCATGCATCGGGCTGACCATCCCTAATGGTACGAACCATTCTGACTATCACTTGGATCGTCGTTCATGCTAACTTCACTACTCGTAGACGATAACTTGAAGGAAATGGTGCAGCTTGGGTGCATCGACCAGCTCCTGAAACTCATTGTTCCGTCGAACACGCATTCGTATGCTGTCATTCAAGCACTCGCCTCTGTCGCGGACCACGGCGTCAATGTGTTCCCAAAGGAACTGACGGTGGTAGCGGTGACCCGCACACTCGACACGCTTCGTGGTGGCGCCAAGCGATCAAAGACTGCGAGCACATGTACCTTGCTGTTTGCGAACTTGGTCAAGTCGCCAGTTTTCCAACCAGGACTGTGCACAGAGGCGAACTTGTCCATCATCTCAAAGCTCCTGGTTGGTGGCTCTGCTGAGGTTTTGAAGGCGTCGGCATTTGCGCTCGGTGTCGCTGCGTTCTACGGTCCTCCTCAGGTCAAGGAGCTACTTTTCACCGTTGCAGCCCCGGACAATCTCATGAACCTACTCGATGGATGCAACAGCGATGACGATTTGACGAAGCTCATTCTTTTTGCGATTGCGGCCATCCTGGACGAAGCGATCATATCTCACCACGGTCGACATGTTCTCACTGCACAAGCTGATCGGTGCTCCGAGTCACTCAAAATCAAGATGATCACGCTGAGTGCATCGATGGTGCAAGGTGGCGTGCAGTCGAGTCGCCGTGATATCGTGCTGCGCTACTCAAGAAGTGAGCTGTGCTGCTCATCAACGTTTGTGACAAAGCTGCTGTGCAGCATGTGTGCTTCCGGTGATATCAAGCGTCTCGTCCTCGAAGACTCCTCAAGACTTCATCGAATGGTGACATTTGTGCGGGACGCAGATTGGCCATGGCTGTCGTCTCTCCTACTGTTCTTCATTGAATGCTCAAGTGGAGCACAAGATGACGAAGCGTCTACCAGATTCTGTCAGCTACTTGGCAGCTCTAACCCATCTCATGCTGATGAGTTCATCAACCTTTTCGAGTCGCACGAGCCAAGCCATCTCACTGGACTACTGGTCGCCCTCAGCAATTTCGCGATGCACTCTCAAGAAATGAACGCGCGGCTGAGTGAAGCTCCTGTGATTGAACGAGCGCTCGAATTCCTGACCAAGGTGAATGACACAACTCTACACCGTCAATCGATACGGTTTCTCGAAGTCATCACGCGGCGCAAGAACGCCAAGGCGATCGCAAACATCTTCGCCCGCTCACCTGATCGCGTTGCCAACCTTTTGTACGCGACTCAAATCGATCTGGTGGGTCCTACTCTGACCGTGCTCCGTCGACTGTTCAAATCCCACAACTCAAGCGATATCCCGTCGTCGTCAGCGAAGAGACAACTTGCAAGTATGATCAAGTCCGACAACCTGGACCTCGCTATCGAAGCAGCGCGGGTGTGGGGAAATCTGTTGCTTCACAATGACAAACGGTCTACATTTGCGATCGTCCCAGAAGCTGTGGAGTCACTTCTGCAATTGACCCAGCGCAGTCAAGATCACACTCCAAGTCCGATGGAAACATCAAACCAGAAACGCCACGTTGCCATTCGCACTCTCCGCCGAGGGGTCTACGAATGCGCAGCCATGAAAAAAGAAACTGCCAACGCACCGAGCTTCCTCGTCCTGTTTCAACTCTTCAAAGTCAGAGACGAGCGAGTCATGGGATATGCTGTGGAGACAATGATTGACATTGCCCAAGTGCCAAGTCTGCGTCGATGCATGCTTGCACCACCTGTTCTCGAGTCACTAGCTGGTTTTTTGCGGGATCGGGATTCTATGTATGTCAGCTCGATCTATCGCGTATCCTGGCTACGCTTTGTCGCGGCACTGGGCAAGCGTGACGCATTTGTCCAGCGAATACTCGCGGAGTACAGTGTCATTGACGCAATACTGCTTCTCGTTCACTCGCCAGTCGCGACGCTTGAGCTCGACGTGCTCACTGAGTGCATGGATACGCTGGCGTGGTTGTCCACGCGTGACAGTGGTGTGCGCCAGCTCATCAGCTCGGGTTCCAAGCTCATCGATCTCGCACT